>CM033988.1:45283390-45567273 GCA_019706035.1 Raphanus raphanistrum subsp. raphanistrum
TTCCAAGTTGAAGTTCGACATAGAGTACAAGAATCAAGGAAGATGAAAAATTTGAGAGATATTCGTTTAATCGAGTAAATGGAAAGATTTACGTGTTATTTATAATAGAGATAAGATTGCATTTACTATCCCACTTAAGGGTGTAATTTGATAGACGGCTTAAGACACGACTTCTCACTGCAAGTACATGGAATAAGAACAGGTTTGTTTGAATAAAAATAGGTGTGTTTGAATAAATGAAACTATGTAAAAAACGAGTATTAGGTGAGAAAACTAAGAAATAATAATTGAAATATTTAGTTTGAGAAAAATCTGTCATTTCATGATTTATGACCCTGATTTATGACCATAGCTTCGTGACCATAGCTTCGTGACCCTTGATATTTGCAACGCTACACGACTTCTCACGCACGCTTCTGACAGTTTAAGTGAAACTAACTGATATTAATTGTCTAAATTTATGAAACTAAGTAAAATTATATTGAAAATTAGTATAAATATATGGAACTATGTAAAAATTAAAAAATTTAGGTATTATATTGTTTTATATTTTGAAAATAAATATAATATTATGGATTATTTACTGAGCAAGCAATAAAAGAGATCATAAAAATGGTTGAGAAAAATCCAGTAATTAATGGTATTGATGGACAGATGAGAGAGTAATTAATCGATTGAAAAAGTCTCTAATAATAATCATTACACTCGCAACCCCTCGCGACTCTACACTACACTTGCATTGAAACCAAACGTGAAACGTCACAACACTACACCGTCTAGAATCATCACCATTGCGCATTTAATTCTGCAAATTCTCTCATTTCATTCATCTCATATCCGAGTTCTATCTTCTCTTCTCTCATCTCTGAGTCAAATTCTCTCATTTCATTCATCTCATATCCGAGTTCTATCTTCTCTTCTCTCATCTCTGAGTCAAATTCTCTCATCTCTATTCAACAAGATGACAGACTTCTACAATAAGCTTTCCCAGATTTCCGAGGCTTCTTATAACCCCGACGTCAAGGCTTGGCGTTTCAGAGTCAAAATACACAGGGTCTACCCTCTCTATTCCTCGGTTACCAACAGGGTTATGCCTTTCTATTCCTATGTCCTAGCAGATGAAGATGTAAGTGTTTTTTCATCATCTCTCAAGATTTTCATCATCATTTAACTTGATCCTTGTACTTTATTTATGTAGGGGTGCAAGATGGAGATGACCGTTTATGGGGATTATGAAAATTTTAGAGGCCTCGAAAACAGGGAGGGAGAATGGGTGGAAATCTTTCGGGTAGAGGTTGAACGTTCCTATGGAGGTTTCAGAGCAACTAACTCTCGGTTCACACTAACTGCTTCGCGACTCACACAAGTCCGCATGATCGATCCTCTGAACAATCGGCTTTTCATGGACTTCAAGAACATCCATGCAATCCCTCACATGTCCCACAGGGAACGAAACTATCCCATAGGTATGAATGCTGCTAAAATAAATATACTCACTCATAGTCACATATTTAGTTTCAGAACTTTGTATGACTCTGTAGATGTAAGTGAAACTAAGTGAAACGAACTGATTTATTTGAGTTACACTTATATGGTAGATACAATTGGAGTGGTCTTCAATACGGAAGCCCGTTTCGATGACCCTGCAAGACCAAGGATGATATTTTACATAAGGGACAACATGTAAGTAGAAAGTAACATATGATCCAAGCAAAATTTATTTATATTGTAATTAACACACGTTTTCTTTATTCTGAATAGTGACAGCCAGATTAAATGTGTTGCAACTGGCAAGCAGGCCCATGCCTTCCAGGATGGTCTTGAAAATGTGGAAGGTGGACAGGTGATTGTGGCCCTTAAGATGTGGAAGGTCTGCAACAGTTGGAGTAAGTGTAGTTTCTGTGGCTAGTTTTAAATATGATAGTGGACTAAAACGTTTACTAAAATCATAATCATTTACTACATTAATACAGATTTATTTGAGGCTCCTGATCTATGGCTTGAGACCGAAGGTGGACTTTCAGACTTCAGGTTCAATCCGCGTTTGACCGAGGTTGAGGACTTCAGGCAGTCTCTACTAAACAGCGATCCTTATGTTCAAAAATATGGGATTGAAGGTCTTGTGTAAATAGTGTTGTTGTTATGGTCTTGTGAAAAACTCGATGTTTGAACTTGTTTAACTTAATCTCACTTGTTTGAACTTTTGGTTTCACTCAATCTCACTTGTTTAACTCAATCCAACAACAGAATACTCCAAACAACATGGTTGTTCAACTTCGCATAACTTAAAAAAACATAGCTTAGCAATAACAGACTCGCAATAACAGTTAGTTCTAGGAATTGGACAATTACTTTTTGTACATCATAATTCCTAGAACTAAAACGATGGTAAGAAGAACACAACCTCCTGATATCTTTATCATGGGCATCTTTTTGGGACCTTCGCGGATATCTCCTTCGTTCCTTATTGTTGCTTTGAGACTCTGAACTTCTTCTTCGAGTATTCGAACTTGGTAGTCCAGCTGCTGTATCTCATCGGTGAAGGCTTCGTCAACCCATTTGAAGACATGATTGTCGTTCTCGAGCTACATGATTTTTTTTTCAAAACGAGTTAGCGTGATTCATAAGCGTTCCATATGTAAACAACAAACGGATGTACCCTCTGTGAAGCCGCAAAGAGACACCGATAATACCGGCGATATGAGTTTGGATTGCTTTTGGAGATGAGCTCGGTGACGCCCACCCCGCACCAACACCCACTAGGTATCCCCGGAGTTCGTACCCGTCTCCGACCTCCGGTCGTGGATGATGAAGCGGCGGACATCTAGGTTTTTGGGAGGGGAGGGAGTGAGGTCGAGTAGAGAGATTTAGGGAAGAGAGAGAAAATGAAGATAGCAAATGGGGAAAACCTAAAAAATGGGTGTTTAATACTTCGATTGAACGATTCACCCCTTTAGTAAATTGGGAAGAGGGAATTTAGAAATTCGAAAAGCTGAGCGGGAAAAATAATCCCAGGGTTTTTTCTGTTGTAAGTTTCACCAAGTACTCAGTTTTACAGAAAGCGTCAAAGTTGCACTTTTTAATTATTTCTATTTATCTTAGTTATACTCTAATTAAATTAATGATTTTGTGGTTACACCAATGCAATTATGTTTCCTAAGTTCATTTCCCATACGATCACGTACATATAAACTTGATTTCGTGCCATAGAGTTATCAAATCTAACTCAGTCAGTTTCAGCGATAAAGCTATGACAACACATTGTATTTCCTATACAATTGCTACGAGCAGTGAGATGAAAATTTAATAATTTTAATAATTCTTATTAAATCATAATTAACATAACACTACTAATAAACTAAAAGCGTACTACTTCCATGACTTATAAAATTAAATTAAAAACTTTAGAGTTTACAATCATGTTATTCAGTTTACATAACGTAGTTATACCAGTTTCACTTAGTTATACAACACACAAATAAAATTTATTTCACCTCACAATGTTTCCATATGATAAAAACAACAAAACCGAAAGTGAAAGGCAAACATCAAAACAGAAAGTGAAAGGTAAAGAACTTAATTTAGACCACTTCATACATCAAAACTGAAACCGAAAGGTTTACAACATACTCTTCTTCTGTTTCTTGTGGGGATGTTCATCGTCCTCCAAACCTGTTCCCACATTTTCTTCTTCTCCATATCCACTCTCACGCTCACAATAGTTCCTACTACAACAGCTCTCTCCAACTCTCGACAGTTGCTCGGTTATTTGAACTATTTGTAATTCTTCGATGTCCTCCACATGCAAAATACTTCTCCTTTCTTCTCTATCCACTGATGTTAGATAAACAAACACATCTTCATCATCCAAAATATACGATTGCCTCTTAGGTTCCACTACCAATGGAATGTAACCCAAATTGAGCCTCTTCGTAAACGGATCTATTCCGATCTTCCTGCATATCCTCTCTTTCAACAACGAATAAGTGATCTCCTCCAACGATGATGTATTAAAGGATATAGCATACAAACGAGCATCGGTTGGAATCCATTCATAATCATCTCCATCCTTAGAATAATGTCCATCATAATCAAAGTGTATGTTCGTCGAAAATGGACACATTGTCTGCAATAAAAACATTTAACCTTAAAGTTATACTTGTTTTTTCAGTTACACCATTCACGTTATACTTGGTTACACAGTTACACCATCAAAGTTATACTTCGTTATACTTGGTTATACCATGTCACAGAGTTGTGTCAGTAACCAAATAGAGTACTGATAAGGAGATAAGCAAGCAAGGACCTCTAATCTTCGATTGAATCATCATAATACCGTCACATTCAATCATTCCTTTCCGATCCTCGATTAGTTCATGAAACCCAAATGAATAAGAATTTTTCAATTAAAACTATAAATTTGGAGTCGAGTCTTCAATTCAAAACCAAATTGTTATCAGCTTTGATTCCCGACATTCAATTATGAGTTCGTCTATGGTGAGATACATACCCTGTATAACGGAATTAATAGCTCGATGATCCAGCATCCAAGCGACGAGATCGAGTTCGATTGGGAGGAAGAACAAAGAGGGAGGGAATGATCGGAGTGATCGAGTCGATTCCGAGTCGACTCGGGAGGGGCGAGTGGAGGAGAGGAGATGGAATAGAGTGGATCGATTTTCCACATTCGATTAATTTATTCATTAAATTGGTCGGGGGTATTTTAGATATTAACCACATTCTTCAAGAGTATGAAAACAGATAAGAGTAGAGCAGATCACATGAGAGTATGGTAGATCACTTTTTGCCTCATTAAGAGTACCTGAGCACTTGACTCCCTGGGCTTTTAATTAGCGGAGTCGCAACCCTAATCTTTATTTTAAAGAGTAGAAAGAATCATCCTTCTTTTCTGTCTATTCTAATTAAAAATCAACTTTTGTTTAAACCGGGACTGATGAACTGGCCTTAAAGTGGGTCAATTTATTTATGGACTTTTCTTCTTTGAAGATGTAGAAAATGCTTTTTCTCAAACTAAGAAGGAATTCAAATATAATTTTTTCGTTTATTGAATATGTAAATACTAAGTAAATTTTCAAAAAGTTTACAAAATAATCAAACTATAATTAATAAATGTGTCGTGTACTTGTTGATAAGTTTTAAATCATTTTACAATATATATTGTGTTTAAAGAACATTATATTGCTATACAAATTAAATATGTGATTTCATATATAACAGTTTCGACCGGTTCAATTTTTCGGTATATTAGATTATATCTATTTTTAACTGAATTATAATTTATTTTGGTTTTAGATATATTAAAATCAGATTATAATTAGTTCAGTTCATCTTATTAGTTTTTAATAATCTTAATAATTTATATGTTTTGTTTCTTGAAGTAGTATAAAAAATAAAAAATTAAGTGTCAATTTAAATAGAGTTGCATTAACTCATATGATCATTGCTATTATAAAGTGTCATACACTTATTTAAATATTTATAAGTAACTAAATCATTAAAACTGATTAACGTTTTGATTTCCCTGGCTTAAAAAAATTAAGTTGGTTTATAATTTATATATTTGAAAATTAAATAGAAATTTTAGTTTTATTGTTAAATTAGTTTGACATATAATTTTTTGTATAAAACTCTGACCAATTTAATTATTTATTTTCAAAATTTTTACTTGTAACAATCCAACTAAATTAAATTAACTGTTTTCCTATTTCTAATTAGGCTAAGTTGTGAATAGTTTTTGTTCTTTCAATTTATTTTTTATTCATTTTACATTTTAAGTATATTTATAAAATTATATAACTTGATATATGTTATCTAGAAAATAGTAAATGTTTTTGATCTGTAAATATTTTACAAATAAAAATATCATAATTAATGAAATAATAATTAATATATTTTTGGATGTATAATTTATTTATATACATATGTACATATTTACATATTAAAATCGAAAATATTATAAAATAACATATTGTTAAAATAATTCTTATTAATCTAGTATACATATATTATTGACTTTTGAAAAAATAAGGTATGAAAAGATAATACCAAATAAATTAAAATTTGATATTTTCCTTTTTTTGTTATTTTAGAAAAAAATAGAGATTTTGATAAAGGCAAGTACATAATAATTTTAGTTTACTAAAATTATCAAAGTAATTGACCATTGTGAGAATTAACGTGAGAAAAATGATTTCTCAAGTAATATTATAGAGATCTAAATTCTAAGTTATTACTCTCAAGACAGTTATGCTCTTTTCTTTCAAATGGATTCTTTTTTTTCTTCTTCTTTTGTTAGTTTTTTCCTATGTATGGTAACTCTATATCATACTTTAAGATAAATCTTTTATATATTAATTGAGGAGCATTACAACTTTTGAGTGTAGTCACGTGTCATCAACATAATGATTTTCAAAATTCTTAAAAAAAATATGATAGTCTATCTAAATTTTTTTTTTGATCAAAGATGGTCCATCTAAATATATACTATACTTTTCATTAAACTAATCATAAAATTAATTAAAAGTGTACAATTACTATTTTCCTTTCTTTCCTTATATAAAACCTATGGAATTAGCAAATATGAAAAAAAAAATATATATATATATATATATATATATGACAATTAATGATCTTAATAATAAAGATTTGATAACAATTTGTGTTTCCTCCATCATTTTTTTAATTTTATATTATTAAAATAAATTAAACAATCAAACTAACTATAAAATTAAAATTTAGATTTTTTGTATATACTATATTTTGAATTTAAAAAACTATAAATTACTAAAATTGTTAAAATTATTATGTAAAAATTTATGATCAATGGTTTAACATTTTTATTTAACAAGATACACATGATCTTAAAACCATATGAGTAAAAAAGTCTCATTTAATAGATATTTAAAAACTCTCTGTTTCATATTAAGTGTCGTTTTAGACTTCTGCACACGTATTAAGAAATCATTTAATTTTCATATTTTCAATACAAAACATCATTACCCATATACCTACTCATATTTCAACCAATAGAAAAATAAATAGGAGAATAAAGTTAATAAATTATTCATTGAAATTCTAAAACGACACTTATTTTGCAACAATTTTTTTTCTCTATAACGACACTTAATATGAAACGGAGGGAATAATATATATATATATATATATCATATAAGAATAAATAAATATTTTAATTTCAAACTTTGCAATGAATTTTCAACAACATTTATAAATTATAAACTTATTAAAATTCCCACATTGAAAATGTTGTATAAATGATATAAAATTTTATCAGAAAAGATACAAATGATCACAAACTCGTGATTATGAAGTCTCAGTTTTAATAGATAGCCATATTAAAATATACTATATATCTATGTTATTATCATTTAAATTTAATTATATACAAAATAAATAAACATGATTATTTAGATTTACTTACCATAAAACGATAGTATGCCTGTTCTTTTGGTTGACGCTGCCGCAACGTCCGGCGTTTAAAATTATAAAAGGAAAACAAAAAATCGAAGATTCATCTTTCTAATTGTTTGTCGCAGCGTCTGTCGGATCACCCGCTTCCTCCAGTTTTTGTGACACTAGATTTTATAGAGTCATCAAAGTCTTTGAATTTCCGGATGCCGTGTGTTTAGCGTCATCAATTGGTGGCTGTTTTGACCTTCCATTCTGTTTTTCTTTGTTTCCGTTGCGGTACTTTTTTAACGCAGCCGCTGAAAGCAGCGATGATGAAACGAACATGGCTAGTAAATAAACAAAAGTGATTTGTCTAATTTTTGTGTTTGCACCAATTTAATTATATACTTAATGATTAATGTTTTTCAATTATTCAATATATTTGTTATTATATAATGTAAAAGAATGTAAAATAAGTAATAATTTATAAAATAATTTGGATATACAACGTTTATCTTGTATAATATTCGGAATGTATATATTTGTTATTAATTATTAAAATTCAAAAATATATAGTATAATTTATAATCACCAAATATAATTATTTTTATAAATTCATTCCGCACATGGTGCGGGTAATCACCTAGTTGAATATTATAACATGTGTATCAATCTCTTTGAAAAGCAAATTCATGAATCATGAAATATATGCATTTATTTGACCTATAAGAATGGTCATTGAATCATAGTAAATTAGTAAAAATAATAATCATCTTAAGGAAAGAAATTTGTAAGACATATAGATATAGGATATTTCTTTTGCACAAAACTTATATAAGATAACAAAAAATAGCTAAGGTAATCAGTCTTTATTATTCTTAAATAACTTAGTTTTAGACTTATTTCAATTAATACATAATTATCATTTTACAGAACCAACCTCAAATCCAGTTTAGCAATTAGTGTTATCTTAAAATTATGAATTAAAATAAATTGAGAAGTACTTATTTTTAAATTAAGAAATAAAATAAAACTATAAATATTATCTTATTTTCCATAGAATATTGGTAAATATTTTAAATATATTGATTAAATGTATTATTTGAGGATAATTTAAATATATTGATTAAATTTATTATTTGAGGATAGTTTATTTTTCTATTTAATGAATGTTACTAGAAAATAACCCTCACTTTCACAGCGCATAATTTTTCCAATTTGAAAATCTAATTTAAATGTTTCTATAAATAACCTATTGTTGTAAATATCATAAATTCATATTTTATATTTTCTTACATATAAGCGTTAACTATTATTTGTCTTTTTAATTGTAAAATAAATTATCTTAATTATATTTGCATTTTTGAATTAATTTTAAATTATTACAATCCAATTTTGATCAGTTAATTGATTAGGCTGACCTGTGTTTGTTACCATTTTTCAAGTGATGGTAACAATCGCTTTTGTTTTGTGAATATTTCATATATAAATATGCGACTGTTACCTTCTAGTTAGAATTATCATTATTTAGTTTATATCTAATAATGCGTGTTACTATTTTTTTGATGTCTATAACAATATAATTTTTGAGAAGGTCTTATAACAATATAGAGTATGTTTTTCTTCCTTTTTGAACAAATGTTATATAATGATATATTGTTACCATAAAATATTCTTAAACCTGAAATTTAAGTTTTATAAAATTAGAATCTCATTTGGGGTTCACTCCATTTAAAACCTTACATAGTTTGGTCTAGTTTAAATTAAAAATTCAACAAAGTTTCTCATTAAACGCGTAAAATTATGGTACACTGTTTAGATTTGTGTATAAGCATTTAAAACATTTAAACGTTTAAATATGTGTATAAAAATTCAACAAAGTTTTTCATGTTGATTTAAATGAAAAGCAACATGAATATCAGCAGTGGGTCCCATGAATATTTTGTCATGTAATTATGTCATTAATGAATTATGTCAAGTAAAAGAGGAGTGACATGACTTTGTAAATAATTTCAAAAAACAAATGTATAATTTTAGAAGGGATTTTGTTTTAGTAGATATTTGCTAGTTTAATCTTATAATTAGATTTTGACCCGTCTTTGAAAGAGGGGATATATTTTTTATTGTATATTTTTTAGAAATTTAATTTTCATATTTGTATTTTTGTAATCATGTTTTTGTTTTTCTTTGTAATTATATTTGTGTAAATTTTTTCTTTTAAATGATTAATAAGAAGTTTTAATTTATTTTATTAAAATAGTTGGATCACACCTATATTAATAAGTCATAATGCTATGTTAATAGAATAGACTTGTTATGCCAAATCAACAAACACAGTAAAAATCATTACTAGCTCCAATGATGCTATTTTTTTTCTTCATATCCACTAGTATTACTTCTATCAAATATTCCATTTGTTTCCTCAGTTTTGACTATTTTTAATAATAAGAAATAAAATAAGAAATGAAACATACATAAAGTTTCCCAACTATGTAGTCTGCCAAGTACCTGCAAAGTCTGTCAAAATATTGGCAGATTAGCAAACTCAAATAAAATGTCAATAGTTTTGGTAGATTTTTTAAAAAGTTTTGCGACATACTTGAAGAGTTTGCTTAATATCTACATAAGCTGTCAGATATTGGTAGGTCTTCCTAGTATTTCCAAAGTATGTTGAGTGTCTGCAAAATCTGCATAAAATTAAATGTCAGGAAAGCAAACAAAATTCTAAATATACCGGTAAGTTTGAAAGATTTAATAAAGTCTACCAAATAGGTGCCGAAATGTTTTAACCTGCATTTGGATAAATTATAATAAGGATGCATATATACTTAACTGCACTAAATTCAAAAGAGTCGATATTCTGTTTTTTACCAAAAATGAAAAGGGAAAATGGCCAGCGTCTTCTATTGGCGCGACAATATCTAAGACTGAGATCTATTTAGCTGTCCTCTTGTTTGGTTGTCTATTTTAGACTCTTGATAAATAAAAAGTTCATATACTCACTCATGTTTTTGAGCTAAAACGACGCCAAATTAACACAATTTCAGAGGAATAAAACCAAAAATGTCAATATTTTAAGCAATAAGTGTGTGGGCCGAACAATTTTTCCAGCCAATACACATGGTCTTACCATCTCAGTGGCTCTTGATTGATCTGCCCAGACACAAAATGTCACATTAATTCTAAAAGAAAAACTAAAGTGACAATTTATACTGTTATACAGGTCAAACTATTTCCAGTTTTATACACAAGGAATGGTGGTATATCGCTCATTAATTATAGGGTAATATACAAATATGAAGACGAAGTTATAAAACTACAGGCAAACTTGAGCAACATTTGAAATATTATGGTCGAGCCACAGGCAATCCAATAAATAGATCGGTTTCGACCTCTGATGAATGTTTGGTTCTGTAACCACCTTCGGGTTCACCTTTCTCAGTATGTAATGTTACTGGCAGCAGCGGTCGTAGCAACCTCTCTCTGATTTCCTGAAAACATAGTATTTTTCCATATCATGTAGGGCTAAAGCACTGCTGTACGTCAGTACGTTATTAATTCAACCAAAATCAAACAAGGTTTGTGAAACAACCAAATTTGAAGAGAGTTAACTAGTAATGTTATGATATAGAGGAATCATACATATTCTAACATGCAACTTCCAACCGATGCGAGTACTAAGAAGATTCATGATTAAATAGGAGAATCAAGAGTGGGAAATTAGTAAACAAACTAGCTCTTAATGAAATCAAGCCCTCCTCTCTCTATACATAGGGAGTGATATATTGGATTAAACTAAGTTTCAATTGTTTAAACCTCAATATTTTATAGTTTTTTTGAAAACCTAAATATTCTTCAATATGCGAACTCAAATGTGAAACCAATGGAAGGTTTTTCCTTTCGTTTGCATATAGCGTTAAGTTCTCAATAAGTTAATTAACGATGAAATCAAACGCAAACCCAAAAAACAAACAATTAAAAGCAAACCCAAACAAACATAAATTACTGCTTGAATAGTTCTCAAACTGAAACCAACCAATCCTTAGTTAATCATGAATCTTCTCACAAGAAAAAGGTTAAAAAATGAGATGGGAATTTCTACGTATTTAAACTTCTTGCTAAACATTGAGATAGAAACTATATAAGTTATATGTTGTTTATATGTATCTTGTGATGAGTGATGGGTATTTACCTTTTCATGTAGCCTTCTTCTCTCGTTCATGAGTTCTCTCTCCTAGAATCAAATAAAGAAAGATCAATAAAAAGTGGATGGATCATGGAATATACAAACGATACCATAAATTTAAATTTCTATATATCTTACGTTGTAAAATTTTACCTGTTCTTTTAGCTTTCCTAGTTGATCTGCATATAACTCAGCCTACGTACCAAAATCAACCAATGAAGGCATTATAATTCCAATAGGTGTGTGTGTGTGTGCGCGTGTGTTTTGTAACTGTACCTTTCTTGATCTGACAATACGGAGGCTTTTCTCAATCTGAATGTCTATCTCTTGAAGTTCTGCCACTGAACACGAACCCAAACCTTGCCCCATTAGCTTCCTTCATAGATAGTGGCATTCAAAATAGGTTTTAGGATCAAAAAAAAAAAATTTTGATAAAAAAAACCGTAGTAATAGTGAGATAAAAACCGTTGCTGAACTTCAAGGAGATCAATCTTCTTAACCATTATATCCATTTCCTTCTTCAGCTCCTGAATATCCCAAAAAATGCGGAGTACTTTAGTCTATATCAAATTTTGTTTGATTAAAACTTAAATCAAGAATTGGTTTACACAAACTACCTCCAGGTATAGTTGTAGTTGGGGCCTCCGTGGCACAAAATACTCATTACTAAACTTACCATATCTTTCTATTGTCTTCTCCATCCTGAAAAGTTAACTCAATGGTGATGCTTCCATTATCGAGTGATGATGATAAAATTCATAAGCTGAAGTATTATGGGCATTACTGATATGCTACATGAATAAATAAAAGTTAAATATAAGCTGAACTGAAGTACAGCAAAATCAATAAAACTCCAAAATTCTTAGTAAACTAAAAATAGAATTGTGATAAAAAAATATATAGCGATAACGCAAAAATATATCTAATAGATGACTGAAGTTTTATCTAAATTAGTTATGGGTTTGACTGTTATCTGATTTACAAATATAGTTTTAGGAATAATCTGATGAACAAAGTACAGTTTTTCACGTAATAATCATAAAAAGTTGAAAGCTAATTTTAGTATTAGGGACGTTTGCTAATTTTTGTCGAACCCCTGTAAAATATAGTGGAAAAGTGAAAATTGATGGATATTTTAACTGGTAAATGCATTATTTTCAAACCGTGAAAATGTAAAAAAACAAAAATTTAAAATTAAAATGTTTTATACTGTCAAGTGGAAAATCTCAAACATTGAAAATATAAATGTAAAAAACACAAACATTTAAAACAAACATTATTTTCTCTCTAAATATTGTAACTAAGAAGTCAAGTGGAATCTGTTTAAGTTCCAAGGTGTACGAATGTTCACTGATCAAGAAACCTCTTTTCTAAAAACCCTAATCCACTTGCTCGTGCTTGAAGAACAAACATTTAGTCAAGCTTTTGGTAGTTAATTGGTATCCTTATGTTTTAGCTCATCAAATAAAATCCAGAAGTACTAAAAGAGGAACCATCTAGAACTAAAACTTGAGAAAAAAAAGAATTTCTAAGAAAAGTCAGAAACTAGCTAGGTAGCAAAAAAGGCAAATCTTTAACGTGTGTATATTGCAAAATCTCTGGGTACGATTTGGACAGAAAGAGATAGAACTATTCACTACAGAAGTTCTAGTCAATCAATCTTATATGTAGAGAAAATTTTGGAATTAGTAGATATGTAAATTCTGAAAATAAGTAGACAAAGGAATCTTACTCGGAGCTAGAGAATTCATATAATCTTCCGTTCTGAGAGAAGACAATGGCCGCAACTTGAGCATCGCATAGAACTGAAAGCTCATGAGCCTTCTTAAATAGACCACTTCTTCGCTTTGAGAACGTGACTTGTCTGCTTGTCACGTTTTCGATCTTCTTGATCTCGATCTTTCCTCTCACCATTTTCCTGCAATACTAATTCCAAGATTCAGATTGAGACTCTTACTAAAGCCAAGTAATGACATTTGCTTCAGATCAAAACCAAGAAATGGGTTCTTAAGAAAACAAGGAGATTCAAAATCAGAAGTCAATGTGAGGAATATGTAGGAAACTGAGGAGATTCAAGACCAGATTTATCTAGATTCGTATCAGAAACACCAGAGATCACATTTTTTTCCAGAGGAAAATCAGCCGACAAATTACCTTTACAGATGAGGAATAATTAGCACAACTAAAATAAAGAATACATAAGCATAGAACTGCAGGTGTGGAAAGTAAAACCCTGTAACGAAAATTTCAGAAAAATGCACGAGCTATAGATCTCGTGTTGCTCTCTGTCTCTTACCTCTGTGTCTTTGTACAGGAGCCACAAACCCTAAGGACTAAGTTTGCTTTTTTCTTGACAGAAAATAAAAAAGGAAATAGGAAGAGAAGAGATTTTATTTCTTCCTTCGGTGATACTAGTTGGATTAATGATTAATACAACAGAGAACATAGTGATTTAAAAAAAGAAAAAGGTGAGTCCTAGGTTTTGATTAAAGAAATCTCCATGACTTTATCTGTTTTTGGTAAAATTAAGAATCGATAGCAAAAGGAAACATTTTAATTTACTAGAAAATAAATAATTTTAAATAAATTTGGGAAATACAAGAGACTAATAACACTTTTAGTTGGGTTCTCACAAAAATTCTCAGAAATACAATAAACTATATGGTGGTTCGGCTGGTCGAGGGAAGCGTTGATAAAATCTAGATCATTGTGTTTTGCTACGTTGGAAGGCTTTTCGCATTGAATTATCTTTTAAGCTTTATGTAAAGAGTTATTCTTGGGTTCACCCCTAGAGTGAATCTAGAGGTTCACCCAACCAATAGGAATCACTCATTTCACGATTGATATCTGTTAAAAAAGGAAATAAAATATTGTCAAGTTATATTATGTTTTTAAAATAAATAAAATGAGAACAGATAAAAATAATAGTAGTTAAAAATGATTTAAAAATATATTTTTAACATCATCGAAAAAATAAACTCTAAACCCTAAATCATAAACCCTAGATCTTTAAGTATACCCTAAACCCTTGGGTATACGCTAAACCCTTGGGTATACGCTAAACCCTTGTATAATCTTAAACTCCAAACCCTAAAATCTAGTATATGCAAAAAAAAAAAGATATTTTAATGCCATCATCGAAATACTAAACTCTAAACTCTAAAACCTAAACCCTTAGGTAAATCATAAACACTTGGATAATCCTAAATTTTAACTAAAAAAACTAAACACTAAAACAATAAATCTTAAAAATACTAAAATCTTAATCTTAATCCCTAAACTCTTTTTAGGATTAAGGGTTTGGTATTTTTAAGATTTAGGGTTTAATGTTTTTAGTTTAGAGTTTAATGTTTAGTGTTTTGACGACGGAATTAAAATATTTTAAATTTTTTTTGTTGCATATATTACTATTTTTATTTATTTTTACAATTTTTATTTTAAAAATATAATATAACTTGATAATATTTTGTTTTCTTTTTTAAAAGATATCATTTGTGAAATGGGTGATTCCTATTGGTTGGGTGAACCTTTAGGTTCACTCTAGAGGTGAACCTAAGAATAAGTCTTATGTAAATGTCTCTCATTTGTTGTGTTTTAGTTACAGGCTATATTTTTTTACTGTCAAGTTGACAAAAAAAAATACAGTTGTTGTGTTGTTCCGATATTGCTTTTAGTTATTTTCTTTCGAGCTCTTACTCCTGGATTTTATGGTATCCACCAATTTATGTATCAAATATTGAATGGATATTATTAGATGAAAAAGCTATATATATATTAATATAAAATATTGTTTTTTTGGAATGAAACGTTAAACTTTGTTTACCAAAAAGACATATTTACATCTGCATCCTTGTTTGATCAAATTATACTTCTTACTTCTTTTTATACTACTTACTATCTATAAGAGAATATTCACAATCTTATTCCAAACCAAAATTGTAATGCACCATCCATACCCTTTACTGCCTTCAATCTCCAGAGGCTAAGCTTATTACGGATCCCTTTGTCGAGTATCTTCTTCAACGTTGTCATTGACAACAATTTATTACCATGCTTAATCTTGTTCCCTTCCTGCCACAACGCACACATTGCTGCTTGAAGCGCATATCTGATACAAAATAACCTTTTCTTTTCCATGGTCTCATCTGTAATCAGTTATTCAATGGCAGACCAGACATTGGTATAGAGTTTCTCAGGATCCCTTTGGCGAGATGTTCTCATACGTGTGAGGAGTAAAAACATTAAAAAAGGTGATCCCTAGACATGTTGAAAACTCTTATAATACCCAAACCTATTATAAACTTTCATAATTTAGGATATCACAATAAAATATAAATATATTTGAAAGACATATTAATTTTTTTTTCAAAGACGCTCTAAACAATTAGAAAATGAATTGGGGCTTTCAGCTCTCATGATAAATGGCTCACAACTTTGAATACTGTCTTATTGATTCGAGTTTGACTAGTAAAAATGTGGATTCTGCGGGTGGTAATTAGTGTGTTTGGGTAAGAAAGCTTTTGGGATCATAATTAGAAAATGAAAATAATTTACTTTTGTGGATGAAGAGTGGGTGGAATAATAATTATTATACATAGACAAAGAATAGTGTTCTTCGATCGGCGTGTCAACATCATCGTACAATGACGTTCACTGCCAACCATTTGTTTTACGACACGTATGCCTTTTTCACTTTCCCCAAATCATGGTCAGCTTCTGTGTAATGTGACCTCGTCTTTTAAGATACGCAGATTCTTTTTTCCTATTCACTCGGTTATTTGCAATCTTTAGTAATATTCCTCTTTTCTGTTAAAAGAAAAACTATAGAGTATGTGTCGAAACATAAGAAAAAGCGGAATAGAGTATTGTGTCCAAAATCTACATTCGTGATAAGGGAATATGATGTCATATTTCTTCTTTTGTTTTCGTTTTGTTTTCTTTCTTTCTTTTTTGTCGTGGGACTCTTTTTTTCTTCACTTTAGAATACTTAAATTAAAACATTTGAGATACAACATCAACGGGATGAAAAGATAACTCCAAAACAAAAGCTGACAGAAACAGATTTCCTCGGAGACTAAGCCTTAACATAACGAAGCAAAACAACATAACATCACAAGCCAATAAGCAAAGTACAGCAATAGTTTAAATGATTTCCACCCGTAAACCATGCTTGACAAACTCCTTACGTCCTCTTGACATGTTACCAAAACTTGATAGGTAACTTTAACCTCCCATTACAAATAAGCATAACAAGTGAGACCATAAAGCCTATGCTTCAGAATCCAGCAAGAACAAGCCACCCAAGAGCTGGAACAGACGATCCTACGGGTACAGCGATGTCAACGAACATGGACCACAAAGCGCTAAGAAGAAGCCATGCATGAAACGAGACCTCGGACTAGTCTCTAGAAAAGGTCAGGGAGCGAAACTAACCACACCGGACAAACCCATCTCAAGGGATAAAGATGGGAATGAACGAAACCAGCATGAGACGAGGACATAGATGAACAAGGAGCCCAGCTTCACATGAGATATTAGTTTTGCTCCCTGACCTGAATGGATATCCAAAAATAACTGAACATATATATATATATATATATTAAATCTTATATTTCTACTTCACTTCTCTTATTTTATTAAAAATATTTATATTGATGTTGTACATGATTCAAGATCAGATAATATATATACTTGAAAAATAGAATTACATTAATTTGGTTGTTGTTTTGAAACAATTTTTATTAATGCACGAAACAAGAATTTGACATGCATTTTAAGTTAGTAACAAATCACTTTATCCGTATAAAATAAGAAAATCAATTAAGTTATTAAATACAAAAAACTTGATAATGAAAATTTTGACTTTTTCAAGATCTATAAAATCAAACCTAACTTGAAATAATCCGGACTAAAAATGTCCGAATCCGATCCATAGTGTAGAAATTCACAAACGGGGTATGTACCCACATAATCAAATATCCAAAAATCTGATATAACCGATCTAAAACCGACAGGTTCCGAACAACCACCCATAGATTTTGTAGTAATTATAGTTATAGGGGGTATCAGTGCCTATTGGCAAAATTATACAATGTGTAATTGTTCGTTTGTGTAGTTAGCCAATTATTAGTAAACCTTTGGTAGAGAGTCCAAATGCTCGAGATATAAACCGACTAACAAACCAGATGTATTGCAAAATCATCTCTAATTAGACTTATATTATATAGGCTTGGGCTTCAAACATTTTGAATGGGCCTCCTCATTAAGGTCTGGAAAATATCAGTAACATTATTTTGACTAGAATTGAATTAAAGTAAAAAGAATAAAAATAAAAATAAAATGAACCGGATAAATCCTCTGATGTTACATCAACCCCAAATCGCGAAGATGGGAGACAAAGGAGAATTGTCTGCAACAATAAAGTGGCCTAAGATCAAAGCCAAACCCAATCTCAGTGTCTCTTATCTCAAGAATCTTGATCTCTTCACGGTAAATTATCTCATATGTACAATCAATTAGCTGTTGTTAACTCTGTTCGATTCAATCTAGGTTAAACCCATGAGGTGTCAATCGCAGTTTATGTTGATGAATGATGACCAACCAAAATACATCTTTAGTTCATGTAAAAATTAATAGATTCGTCCAAATCTTTGATGTTTGATGTTTAAGTGGTTCTGTAATATTCTTTTGAACATTTAGGTTGATGATGATTTCAGGTGGAGAACTGTCTCACTAGTGATGAGTCAAAGGGCTTTGTTAAAATCGCAGAGTCTCTAGGTTTCACTCACCAAGGAAGCCGAGGCCCTGCTTATGGTGAAGCTTTTAGAGATAACCATCGAATCTCTGTGAACGATCCTGTTCTTGCTGACACACTATGGCAATCCGGGCTTTCTAATTTGTTTACTGATATCAAGATTAGGAGGAGAGTTGCTGTTGGTTTGAATCCAAACATTCGATTTTACAGGTTTTGCACATTTATTATCACATAAACGTTTCTCGAAATTTTATAGTTTCATTATTTGGTTTCTTGGTGATGGTTAAGAATACGGCATCGTTTGTTGATTTTCAGGTATAGTGCTGGTCAGCATTTTGGTCGTCACATTGATGAAAGTGTTGATCTTGAAGATGGGAAGCGGACATATTACACATTGTTGATATATCTAAGCGGCAACAATAACGCAAAATCTAAATCCAAGAGCAGTTCCTCGAGCAAGATAAATGATTCTTCTTCAGCTGAGCCTTTAGTAGGTGGAGAAACTGTGTTTTATGGTTCAAGGAACAGTATCGTAGCTGAGGTGACTGTCAAATGGTTTTTTTTTTCTTTTTTTAGTTTTTTGTTCAGTATAATGGTAAATGAAATTTAATCTATCGTCGCAGGTAGCTCCAGTGGAAGGTATGGCTCTGTTTCATATTCATGGAGACAAGTGTATGTTGCACGAAGGAAGAAATGTTTCCAAGGGAGTCAAGTATGTGTTCCGTTCTGATGTTGTTTTTGCATAACGAAACATTATTCAAATTCTCTGTGTTTTGTGTTTCGCAAATTTATTACTTTCACATTCAACATTTCGAACCATCAATTAACTTTATGTTCACTGAAGCAGAACAACGTTACATATAAAGCAAACGATGCAACTCATAGCGAACTATAATACTGTTAATACATAAATGAATTATAAATGCAATCAAACTTAAAGAAATGAAAGCTCTCAATTGCATATATTTTCCGTAGACTTACTTTTTTAACTGACGAAACGAGTGTTGGCTCTCACTTCTCCTGTCTCCTTGACACCAAAGTTCCCAAGTTTCACCATGGAAGTTGCAAACTCTCTGAAGAAGGCCTTTTGGTCTCGAGCATATGTCTCAACGATCCACTTAGTCCGGTAGTCTCCTAGAAGCGCCTGATCAGATCCAAACACACCTTTTCCTGATAGTATCTGCTTGTAGTAATCGTTATCGAAAACCGAGGTCGTAGAGTCCAAGAAAGTCCCTGCGTTCTTGCCTCGGTTGTTAGATCTCGGGCATTTATTTTTCAGGCTTTGCGCAAATGCAAAGTTCATCGAAGGATCGATATCGTGGAACTTGCTGAAGTTATGAAGACGGGCCTCGAAAGAAGAACAATGAGAGAATCCTATCGTGTGGCCGCCGGAGAGTGTAACCATGTCTTTCACTGACAAGCCTCTTGCTGCAAAGCTTTGGATCAGTTGAGACACGTTGAATGTTGGTCCTGGGAGATTGATCGTCTCGGTTGCTCGTGACATTCTCCCATCTTTTCGCCCTTTCAGTACGCTCCAGTAAGGACCACCGGACTATGAAATGAAAAAAAATATTGCATGTAGGTCTTAAGAGGTGATGACAAATACCATAAAATGATCACTATATCACGAAGACTCACCAGGGTGACCACATCTCTAGCTGCAATGGCGATCACGTCCGCACAAGAAACAGTACGGGGACAAACCTCTTCAAGCTTTGTCTTGGCATTATCTATCACGTAAAATGATCGTACCGAAATGTTTGGTGGGCCGTCCTTCTCAGCTTGGTTTGACTTGGTCGAATCTAGTAGAATAGACGCATCACACCCCTACAACAACCCAACCAAATAATTTTCAAATGAAATGATCTTTATCAACTTCATGTCTAGTCGAATTAAATATATCAACCATCAAAGAAAGACGATGCATACTCTGATGAAGCAGTCGTGGAAGAACATTCTGAGTAGACGAGCAGGCACTTTGGGATCATGCAAGATAGCCTTCTTAACAGTTTCAAGTATGATTTTCTCGGCAGCAGGGCATGATCGGTCATAGTAATGAGCATCAAGAGCAGCTTCTGAGGGCTTAACTATCACAAAAACTGTAAAAATCATCGCCAAAACGAGTCTCTTGGAGAATGCCATTTTAAGTTCTTAGAGTCGTTTGAGGATTTGATGATAAAGAAGATGCTAGGCTATGATTGGTTTATATAATGTTTAACTCTCTAGAAAATGTGTGTGTAAAAATATGCTTTAAAGTTACTCTAATTATTTGGAACAAACATGCATATATTCCGGTGTTTAATTTTTCTCTCTTATAAAAATTGTACTTTGAGTCTAAGCATGCACTTTGTTTATAATATGTGAAGCTGAGCTGGACAGAATATATACTGTTTTTTTTCTTTTTTTTGGTAAACAATAAAAATGTGTATTTATTTGATATCACTATTGTAAAGAACAGTTTATATTTTCTATCATATTATTCGTGGGTCTTGACATTTTAACTATTTGTTAAGTGAAGTATTAATTAAGTTTATTTGTCATTAATATTAAACTACATTTATGTTAAACGAATTTATGGCAAAGTGCATAACTAACCCACTTAAACAAGTCAACTTTCAATTAAAATGTACAAAATATAACTAAATTCAGTTAGAATCCAATTTTAATTTATTGCTAGATTTTTATCTGTGCTTTCAAATCGTGAAATGATTTTAATTTTTTGTACTTTAATGAAAATGTTTAGTTTTTTTAATATATTGTGGATTTTTTTTTTGTAAGAACACGTTTAGTTTGTTATGACAAAAATTGTGTATTTAATAGAATAAATAAGTTCAGTTTGTTAATTTATGACTTGTTATAATATTTGATTGGTAAAATCAAACAAAACTATTTTTGAACGATAAAATTTCTATCTCACATTGGTTTTAGGTTTTTTTCATGTTTTAATATCTGAAAGTTATCTGTTCGTTTAACTCACATCATTTTTTTGACAAATTAACTCACATCGTAATGGTTTTCTTTAACTCATTTCGCATTACTCTAAATATTTTATACGTTTGAGAAAACATCTACACTCGAATGAAGCCAATAACAAAAAAAAAAACCGACCACATAATCAAATAGTACAATTTTTCGTATTTGTTTCTGTCAAGTTAAATAAATGTAAATCTAATTCTAATATTTAATTTTTAAACGTCATTTTCCATTTTCTAATTCTAATATTTTATTTTATAATACACTTTTTAGAAAATTGATTTTATTTGAAAAAACGTAAACGTGTAACCTTGTGTTGTTTGTTAAGATTGCATTATAATTGACGGAACACAAAAATTAAAAAAAATATATACATTTTTAAGAGAAAAAGAGAGGGAATTGAAAAACTAGGAAAAAAATTAGTAAATGTTTTTGTTCTTACCATTTTAAATAAACTCTTATAACCTAAGTAACATATTTCTTTGCTCAATTTATTTAAACACATAAAATTAAAATATTGATAATGTTATTATCTATATATAGTCTATTATTCCCGATTTCATTTTACACTGACGTTGGTGACATTCCCATATATTAATTAACATCGACAATGTTGTTTTTAACAATATCGTTGAGAAGAAAAAACAAGTCTGTCACCTTTATGTAAATATTAGATAAGCCGAACGTTTTGTAAGTTAATTAGTGGAAGCATAGGTGAATACAAATTCTAGTTACAAATAATATATTTTCGTAAAACTTGGATAAATCATATAATATTAATTTTCTATTGTAACTTGAACCTAAAATGACATAGGAAACTCTTACTATGGAAAGACTTTCGGATTAGAATCCGGATCGTGCCAACCACAGGATGAGGTGGTATCTTTTAGAATATGCATAATGGTGTGCGTGGGGACAGAGTAAGATTAAAAATGAATAAAGAAGTGAATTAAAAGAGAAGATGGTCAAAAAGAGTTGCTACTGTTGAGCTATGCCTATCAATATTTGGTTTCAATGCCTTCGCTTAGCGGTACGGTTGGTAAAGGATTTGTCGTACTATTTTTTTTGTGCATCCTTTCTTTTGCTTGTTACCTGTACTGCACTAAGGAAATTATCATAGTATGGGTTCGGCATTTTTAAGTTTGTAACTGTACGACTACGAATGAGGTAGTTTTAGTTTGTAATTCTAAGAATGGGTAACCTAAGATAAGATAAGAGAGAAATGTGTCCATTTTAACTTTTTTTATCTATAAAACTTGGGTAAAGTATACACACATGCGCTTGGATAAACTGTACACATACGCATGTGCTTGAATAAACTGTATACTGTACATATGCAGATGCATAAAAATGTAGAAAAAGATGTGGGTAATCTGTACACTCATAAATGGGCTTCTTACATGGGTATTGAGGTGTAGAAAAAGGTAGATATTGTCTGCTTATCAAGGTGAAGAATTTGCTGGATAAGCTTGACCACAAGTTGTCCGCTTCATTGCTCTTTGGTTTCGCAACTGGGAAAACCATAATTGGAACTTTCGCTTTGCAATGCCGGGTTTTTAGATAATATTCGATGTAATTTGGGAGGATGAGGGACGAGTAGAATCAATTTAGGGCAACAATGTTGGATTAAGCTTGAAGAAGAAGATAGCTTAGAGATAAAGCTACGAGACCTAATCCTACCGAGTTATGGAAATAGAAAACATAATGTGTTTAGGAGTTATCTAATGTTATGTTTATCTAATAGGGTTAGGAAAATATAAACTCTATATAAGTAACTATTGAGTTGTGATAGTACTTGTGAGAGTTTAGAGTTTGAGAGCTTAAGGTTTTGAGCAAGTTTCCTTAAGATTAATAAGAAGAGATATTTCTTATTTGTGTCTTTGAATTCTAGATTTGGTATCAGAGCTGAGAAACAGAGAAACAAGATCCATATTGATTGCGAGACATTCAAACCATGGGAGATCTTCAAGTCGCTGCTATAGCAAAACCTCGAGAAGGAGACATCGCATCTATCAAGTGTCCTATGCTCACCTCGAGCAATTACACGGTATGGCCGATGAGGATGAGGATCTTGCTTAGGGTACATGAGGTCTGGGAAATCGTTGAGACAGTAAGTGATAACAGCAAGAAGAATGATATGGCGATAGCTTTGCTGTTTCAAGCAATTCCGGAATCAATGGTACTTCAAGTTGGAAAGCTGAAAACTGCAAAAGAAGTTTGGGATGCAATTCAAACGAGACATGTTGGAGCTGAGAGAGTTAGAGAAGCAAGACTGCAAACACTGACTGATGAGTTCGATGGGTTAAAGATGAAAGATACTGACAAGATTGATGATATTGTTGGTAAAATAACCGAGATTTCAGCAAAGTCATCAGCCCTAGGGTAAGAAAATAGTGAACCTAAGCTTGTTAAAAAATTCCTGAAGTGTCTTCCAAGGAAGAAGTTTATTCATATGGTTGCTTCACTTGAACAATTGTTGGATTTAAACAAGACCAGCTTCGAGGACATAGTAGGGAGACTAAAAGCGTATGAGGAACGTGTTGCTGAAGATGAGGGAACTCAGGAAGATCAAAGCAAGCTAATGTATCTTAACTCAGATTCTCAATCCAACCGTGAATATAATGGAGGAAACAGAGGAAACAGAGGACGTGGGGGTCGTTCTTACGGAAGAGGAAGAGGTCATGGACGATGGAGTGAAACAAGAGATGCATCTAAAATTACATGTTACCGTTGTGACAAGCTAGGTCACTACGCATCCTCTTGTCCAGACCGACTACTGAAGCTTCAAGAGGTCCAAGAAAGTGAGGCAGATGATACACAAGGTGCTGATGAATTAATGATGCATGAGACGGTGAGTGAAGGAGAAGATACGCAAAAGGCAGATGCTTTGATGCTACACGAGATTGTGTATCTAAATGAAGAAAAGGTTCTACCAAGCAAGTATGAGGAGAACACTGCAGAAGGAAACATGTGGTACCTTGACAATGGGGCAAGTAATCACATGACAGGAGATAGACGCTACTTCTCAGTACTGAACGAGCTGATAACAGGAAAGGTAAAATTTGGAGACGACTCTCGTATAGATATAAAAGGGAAAGGATCGATTGAGTTCATAGACAGAGATGGAGAGCTTAGAACCATGTGTGATGTGTACTACATCCCTGACTTGAGAAGCAATATAATCAGTCTTGGTCAAGCAACTGAAGCCGGTTGTGATATCAGGCTAAGAGGAGAAAGATTGACAATGCATGATCGAGAAGGAAAGCTTTTGGTTGAAGCTTCAAGGTCTAAAAATCGACTGTACAAAGTGCATATGGGGATTAAAGATAACGTATGTCTATTCTCAACTGAAGTCTCTGAGTCCACACGGTGGCACTCACGTCTCGGACACGTAAACTATGAAACAATACGATCAAAGAAGGAGCTAATCACTGGGATTCCAAAATTGAAGTTTGAGAAGAAAATATGTGGGTCGTGTTTGCTTGGAAAACAGACAAGACAAGTATTTCCAGCAGCTACGAGTTACAGAGCCGACAAGATACTTGAGATGGTCCATGAAGACCTTTGTGGTCCAATATCACCGAGCACACTGGCAAGGAATAAGTATATTTTTGTGCTAATTGATGACCATTTTAGGTACATGTGGACGATTCTTCTCAAAGAAAAGAGCGATGCGTTGGAAAAGTTCAAAAGCTTTGTCAAGATAGTAGAGCAGGAGTCGAAAGAGAACATACAAACTTTTAGAACGGATAGAGGAGGAGAGTTTGTGTCACGAGATTTCAATGATTTCTGTGACTCCAATGGCATCAAGAGGCATCTTACAGCTCCTTATACGCCTCAACAAAACGGAGTAGTTGAGAGGCATAACAGAACTCTTATGGAGATGACGAGAAGCATTCTAAAGCATATGCAAATGCCAAATTACATGTGGGGAGAAGCAACTCGACACTCGACTTATCTACTGAACCGAATTGCCACTAGAGCCGTAAAAGACAGAACACCGTATGAAGCCTACCGAGAGAAGAGACCAAATATCAGTCACCTAAGAACGTTTGGATGCATAGGCTATGCGAAAACGGTGAAACCACATCTGAGAAAACTAGAGGACAGATCAAGTATGCTTGTTCATCTCGGAACAGAACCAGGAACAAAGGGATATCGCATGTATGAGCCAAACACACAGAAGATAAAGGTCAGTAGAGATGTCGTGTTCGATGAATCTAAAGGTTGGAACTGGAGCAAAACGGGCTCAGAAAAGAGTCAATCTGGTACTTTTGTTGTTGACTTTGGGGAGTTTGGAAATCACGGCTTAGAAGAGAACCCACAAGTGAAGGTGGAGACTAATGAAGAAGCAAGTGATTCAGAGATAACTCCTCACGATGAGGAAGAAGAGGAAGCTGGAGATATGGAAGAAACAGAGGAGAATCTCGATGATAATAACAGTGAGGTCACATTAAGAAGATCACAGAGACAAAGCGTGCGCCCCAAGTATCTAGAGGACTACGTCTTACTAACATAAGAAGAAGGCGAATATGTGCTTATGTGCCTAGACGACGAACCTAAGAGCTTTGCAGAGGCTAAGGGTTCAAAAGAATGGACTCTTGCGTGTGAAGATGAAATTGCCTCGATCACTAAGAATGGAACTTGGACGCTGGTAGAGCTTCCTGCAGGGGCAAAGACCATTGGCTTAAAGTGGGTTTTCAAATTGAAACGGAACTCAGATGGGAGTATAAGCAAGCATAAGGCACGCTTAGTTGCAAAAGGTTATGTGCAGAAGTATGGAGTAGACTTTGAAGAGGTCTTTGCACCAGTGGCGAGAATCGAGACTATCAGACTACTAATAAACCTCGCAGCTGCAAGTGGATGGGAGATACATCATCTAGATGTTAAGACAGCGTTTTTGCACGGTGACTTGAAGGAAGTGGTTTATGTCTCACAGCCAGAGGGTTTTGAAGCTAAGAACTCGGAGAACAAGGTTTATAAGCTTAATAAAGCTTTATATGGTCTAAGGCAAGCTCATAGAGCATGGAATGACAAATTAAATCCATACTCAAAGGACTGCAATTCATACGATGTTCAAAGGAGCCGTCAGTTTACTACAAAAGGATGGGATCGAAGCTTGTGATAGTTGCTGTGTATGTTGACGATCTGTTCATTACAGGAACAGACATTCAACTTATTTACGAGTTCAAGGCAGAGATGTCAGCAAAGTTTGAGATGAGCGACTTAGGAAGGTTAACGTATTATCTTGGAATCGAAGTGAATCAACACATGGGAGGAATCACGTTGTGTCAGAAAGGTTATGCGCTAAAGATACTAGAAGATGCAGGTTTGAAACACTGCAATGCGACACAGACACCAATGGAGTCCGGGCTCAAACTTTCTAAAGCAGAGGAGGAAGAACCTATCGATGCAACTGTGTATAGAAGGAATGTAGGATGTTTGCGATACTTGCTACACACTAGACCTGATCTTTCATATGCAGTAGGCGTACTAAGTCGTTATATGCAGACTCCAAAAGTATCTCATGGTGCAGCGATGAAACATTGTCTAAGATACTTACAGGGCACAGTGAACTACGGATTGTCGTTTGATCATGCGACGTCAAGGTCGACTCAGCTTGTAGGTTACAGCGACTCAAGTCACAACGTAGATCCAGATGATGGACACAGTACGACGGGTCACGTATTCTACTTAGGAGAAAGTCCAATCACATGGAGTTCAACAAAGCAGGAAACGGTTGCCTTGTCAAGCTGTGAAGCCGAATTCATGGCAGGTACTGAAGCTGCAAGGCAGGCAATCTGGCTTCAAGATTTACTCGGAGAGATCAATGGGACGACAGGGGAGAGAGTAACGATTCGGATAGACAACCAGTCTGCTATTGCGCTTACTAAAAACCCTGTTTTTCATGGACGTAGTAAACACATTCACACAAGATACCACTTCATTCGTGAATGTGTTGAAGATGGTAAGATTGAAGTTGAGTATGTTCCTGGTGATAAGCAAAAGGCGGATGTGTTAACTAAGCCACTAGGAAGAATCAAGTTCAAAGAAATGAGGGATCTAATAGGAGTACAAGATTTGTCTAAGATGGAGTTCAAGCTTAAGCGGGAGAATGTTGGATTAAGCTTGAAGAAGAAGATAGCTTAGAGATAAAGCTACGAGACCTAATCCTACGGAGTTATGGAAATAGAAAACATAATGTGTTTAGGAGTTATCTAATGTTATGTTTATCTAATAGGGTTAGGAAAATATAAACTCTATATAAGTAACTATTGAGTTGTGATAGTACTTGTGAAAGTTTAGAGTTTGAGAGTTTAAGGTTTTGAGCAAGTTTCCTTAAGATTAATAAGAAGAGACATTTCTTATTTGTGTCTTTGAATTCTAAAAACAATTTAGAGCAGAAGAAACAAAATGGAAAACAAAGGTTTTGTGGAACAAAATCAAAGATTCAATATATTTAGACATGGTTTTAAGTATTGTGGTTATCTATAATATTTGGTAATTTGTTGGCAAGTTTATGTGGGTAAGTTACCATTAACTTGAGTTTTAAAAGTTTTAACTAGATTTTGATCCGCGTTTGAAACGCGGGTTTGTTTTCGAAATCTAATATATTTTTTTAGTTATATAAGATAGTGTATAGGTTTGGGCACATATATATGAAACCGAAAACATGACCGTACAAAACCAAAGTCAAAATTGAACTAAAGAGCAAATTATATATTTCTAGAACCAAAAAAAATAAACTAAACCTAGAACAAATGGATACATGAATATTTAAATTAAAAGCCTCAAATTATTTGATATCTTTATCTATAAATCTGTAATCATTTGGAAAACCAGAATCGAACTGGAACTGAATTTGACTCAGTTTATTGCATATTAGCCATTTTCCAACTTTTCTACCGAAACGAACGAAAAATAACCAAACTGAAACCAAACTAAACTTTGTAAAGACCAGAACGGTTCCTATATTTATAAAGCCAAAACATCAAAAACAAAAATACTCGAACTGAAACCAAATGTTGAGGAGTAATATATAGTGTATCTACATTTAGATGGTACGAAGAAAGCATTCTATTCTTGCAAATTATTTAACTCCTAGTAATGGGATACATATGCGTTTATAGATGAATTAAGATATAAAGAATGTTTTTATACATTCGATCCGGACCTGCAGTTGAACCAGTAAACCCGGTGGTCGTATATAAATTGGACCGGCTTATGTTTTTCATGTAGCATTTTATCAGAGGTTCTACCATCTGATATGTTTCTACAAAATTCAAATTTAATGAAAATCTATTAATTAAAAATCCGATAAAACTAAAAAACTGCCTTTAACCCGTAAACTGATGATACCACTCAACCTAACAAAAATCTAGAAAAATCAATAATATTTTTTAAAATTGATTAGATAGGATCATGAAAGGTATAATTATCATCTAAAAACTTATATATCCTTTGAAATTATAATGGCATATTTTAAATATTTCATATAGAAATAATGTTAGTTTTAAGTTGTAATAGAGAAAATTATAAATAATTTTAACTGGTTTTATTGATACACAATAGTTACAATTCAGTTGCTTGATTATTGGGGTTCGGAAATATTTTAAATAAATATCCTATGTGCATATATATTTTGAAGTATTAGTCTGTTATTTTGTTGATAAGATATTTAGCTGGTTTCGTGGAAATAGGCATCATTTAAAGAAATGGTTTAATTTACATTTGATTCCCTTAGCTTTTGGTAACAATATTAACTAGATCTCGACCCGTGCGACCGCACGGGTAATTATTTTCTGTTTTTAGTTTTTTGTTGTATTAAATGATGTATTTGTAATATTTGATCATAAATTTAGATCGAAAACTATTTTTTGCAGTTATAACAAAAATTAAAATTAAAATTTTAATAAAATATTCTTATATAAATTCAATTATCCTAATTAGGTGTGGGTCATAATGCTTTTCAATTCCAAATATTTGGAATTTCTATTAATATAATTTTTTTTTTTAAAATCTCACTCGGTATTTAATTTTTTAAATTTTAATTTGTGTGTGTACTAAATATGTTATATTTGTAAATGTAATCATATTAAATTAAGTAATTTTATATTTTTGTGTTTAACGTAAAATGTATCACCGACACTGGAGGTCACCTAAACAAATGTAACATCTATGATTAGATGTATGTGTAAGATTTATAGCAAACAAATTTTTTGAATGATAAGTATGAAAATAGACAATATGGTTAGTATGCTATTAAACATGATACATTAGTTATAAAATTTGTAAAAAAATATAATTGTTAGACTTTTAACAAATTTGGGACATATAAAAATTAAGATTAAAATTTGTAAGAAAAAAAAATGTAATATAATATATATTTGATCTAACTGCTAATTTATTATAAATGGGCTTACGTGTTCAATAATTTTCAGATTGGATTTTGACAATTAGTTTTCATAATTACTGTAGACGAATGAGAAAGTCAATGGAAAATAATTTTTCAAAAAATAAATAAGGTGATTCAGTTTCTATATCTTGTAGTAGACATGAACGTTCGAATATACATTCGGGTTTGATTCAGGTCTCTTGGGATTTTAGGTTTTCGGGGTGAAAGGTCTTAGTCTCGTTCGGGTATTTATAATTTCGGTTCATGTTCTGGTTTGGATAACTCATTTAAATTGTTTAAAAAAATTAAAATTCTTAAAATATAAAATAAAAATATATATAACAAATAAATTTGAATAATATATGCTAAAAACTTAAACTTAACATAAAAATTGGTTTGGTTCGAATATTAAAAGATAGTGATAGCACAATAATTTTCCTACCATACCATATGCAATTTTTATTATCATTAAATGTCGTAAATTTAGAATTAGGAAATGTATTTATTAAACTGAAAAGACAGCATTAATAAATTTATAAATAATTTCGAAATTGATTTAATAGAGAAGGAAAGTTAAATTTTATATTAGGACAACACATTAACTCAACTGAAAAAGACAAGCATTAAAATAGGTAATTTAATTTATATTAGGACAACACATTAACTCAACTGAAAAGACAAGCATTAAATCAGGTAGTTTAATTTAATTCTCAGTGGCATGGTAGGTGTAAATAACTTTGAAATCTTATGGCAATTTATACGTGTATTTCTCTTTTAATAATATAGAAAATTAGAAAACAGAGACACTTTCAACATAGATTTGTCCCTCTAAGACTTGTAGAAAATTATTTAGGCAATTAGGATTTATATTCTTTTTAATACTATTATACCCTCCAATTATCCTAATTATATTTAATATTTCGTAATTTATTTAATTTTTTATAAAAAAGGAAAACAAAAAAAGTAAAACAGAAAGAAATAAAAAGACGCCCTTTGAAAGACGAAGAGATTTCACGTTCTTAAGCTGCAAATTCCTCATAGACGCATCATTGTGGATTACAGAATCAAACCACTGCAGTGAATCACTAGAGAAAGAAGAAGACTCCGAGTCAGTTCGTGGACTCACCGGCGGCGAACCAGAGCCCGGAGAAATCAAAAACTGAAACACCATATCTATCTGAACACGGCTTTGGTTCATCAAAACGCTAAGCTGATCCGGCGAATGAGCAAAGAAACAAATTCGATGGCATCAGTTACCACTGTCTTTACACGGCTGAGTCCGATAACGGATAAACCAACACTCAAATACGCGTCTTCTCCCCGATTCATGTTTCACGTTAAAATCAATTTCTCTCTACACTTCTTAGTTTCTTTGGTTGACATCGATAACTAACATACGAGGGGTTATAATTTTTTGGTTCTGCTTGGATGATAAAACATACACGGGAAGAAGATGATGAAACATAGACTGAAATTTCGTTTCATATAAATAGTAGAGCTTAGATAAATAAATTAGAAAAACGAGTTTAGCTCAATGGTTAGGTGTCTGATGATTTATCTTCCAGACTGGGTTCGAAATTCCCCCTCCATAATGCACAAATATTTTTTATTTTAAATCTCAAAGCCACATAGGATTATATGCCACAAAATATTTTGTTTGGCACAGACACGTGTGCCCTCATGCTCTGTCTATTAACCTTGTCTCGCATAAACATTGCTTTTGATTTCGTCGGTCTCCGGACTCCGGCTAGTTACGTTTTTCTATATAAAACTTTGAAATCTCTGGCCATAAGTAGAAACAAAAGTTACAGAAATCTCAGAGAGATTTAGATTAGGTTAGGAAACATCTTTAACCAAATATGGAAGTTTCTATATTTTTTTGGATTTACCTAGAATACGTATCTTACTTCATCCATGACACAGTATAATAAGGGTAAAACATATTCTTCCTTAAACGTTACATAAAGTAAAAGACAGAACAGTTTATGACACAATAAGTACGTAAGGTACATCATAGAGTTGAAGTTATATATCGTTATCTAACTCTGGGTAGACTGAAGATATCTTGATAGATTGTAACGTAACAAATTCTAATTTAGATACAAAATACAAGAAAGTTTAGTTTACGTTATATACCCTGGATATATCTATGTATAAAACTTAGTATATGATTTCTAAGCTAAGTAGATTACCAGAATGAGTATTCTAACCGTAGCTAGAAGACAAAATAAAATATGACTCCACATTTTTTAAAAATAAAATTTAAACATATAAATTGTCATAGTTATGTTTACAATAATTTTCATATTTTTTTACATTTTTAAAGTTAAGTTTACTATTTTTTCCATAAACGAAGGATAAAACATGTCCAAAATTGCCAAAAGTATGAAAAATCCTAAAAGGATAAACAAAAGTTCAAAGTGTCTCTTTTTTCCAATTTTCCCTTAATACTAAGTATTGTCTTAGAGAAATGAGTAATAGTCAGGTATCTATATTGTATTGAATAATATACGGTTACAAACATATATAAGATAGGACAAAAAATGTTAAGTTTAATGAATAGGTCCAAAACAACTTGTATAAATAGATTTTTTCAAGACTGATTTCCTTTTAATAGTATAGATTGTAATTGCAAACTTGCAAATAATAAATTTAACAAAGGCCTTATAGGATCTTTCATCTTGACCTAAAAGATGATTTACCCATTCAGAAAATAAAAACCTAAAATTACCAAAGTACAAAATTCGAAACTTCAAACTTACCCACTTTTCCAATTTGCCCTAAATATTAGACGAGAAATTTTAATACGAATTCTTTTGGCCAGCTTTGAGAAAATGCATTAAAATTAGGTTTAGTGGCTCTAGCTTGTCTCATGCGAAATATAATTTCGTTTCTTGACCACGATATGCGAAAGAATGTTAGAAGGATGTTAGAACTCATTTTTGATGAAATACTGTTAGACCATTTTCTGATAATTTTTTGGAGAAAGACGTTCAGAATGATGATATAGTTATTTAAAGAAGAGATTTCACCAAAGACACCAAAGGAAACAATGGTATAAGAAGATCGAAACATATGCTTGTTCCAATGGATTTGGTCAGTCAAAAATTTTGGTTCAATTGAACCGTTTAGAATAGATAATTGACAGATCTATTTCGGATCGTGACAACGGATTACCGGTTTCAATTGTGGATAATTTCTCATGTGATGGTGATGGAGTTCTTGCTGTAAATTAGAATTATTTCAAAAAAACAGCATCAAATTTTATGGAATATTAATCTCTTTGATTCTATTATTATCAATAGAGCAATATAAAGGGTTGTTTTGTCTCAGTGACAATCGTTTTCAATTCAGTTCGGAAAGCAAATATGGAGTTTTTATATGAAAATCTTTAGTCATCCATACACAAGATGTGTGTTAGTTTACTTTAGATCTCTACTGATGTATCATTTTTCCATTTTTATTTTGATAATTCTAATTGTTTAGAACTATTTACCTAAAAGACTTAATAATATAATACCAAAAGACCAACCTGTTAGTCTTCCAACTACTTTCAAACTTCGTATACGCTATTGATTCCGACCTCCAACATTTAAAGGCATGACAAAGATCCTATTTAAGTTTCAATTATTTTCTTGTACCACCATTAGAAACTCAAATCTCCATTTCACAACTTCATCTTAGAGATCTCTTTTTCCTTGTCAAAAAACTCTTAGTACGTTCTTGAGGATCCTGAAACCCAAATCCATAATGTAAAATATTTTTATCTTATAATTAATCATTTATTATACATTTTTATTTCCTATTTCCTATTTAAATATTTTTATTAACCTTATAAATGTATGTATATTTGTCGTTTACCATTTCATAAATGTTATTTTGAAGATTTTTTCCATTTTTATATTAATTTGAAATAAAAACCTTTTTAGTACAATCTAAAAGTGTTTTTTTCAAGTTTTTAATGTTTAAGATATTGAGAGATTCACTTGCATATATTGATTTCTATATTTACACTAAGAAGAATTAAAAATCAGAGTTTCTAAAAATGGGTTTCATATTGAATTTTTTAACTTAAAACTACAAAAAATAAGATTTTAAACTATAAAGAAAATAAAAGAAAAAGAACCAAGTGCTAAACAATTGGTTTGCTAAACCATGGTAGAGTATGAATCTTAATCGATAAAAAAGATAAAAATGGTGACGGCCGCCACCGAATGGAACCGGCATAATCCTCCTATACGGTAGCGCCACATTGACTGCGGTTCATCACTCATAAAGCTAAAGCACTGAAGCTGAAGTAAGCCAAAAGATGGAGCAGCTTCCATTGAGAAGGAAACCGGAGTAGCAAGGTAGTGAACAAGAACTACCAGATAAATAAAAAGGTACATCGAGGAGGAGAATCTGAAAAGAAAGAGAAAAAAACATTAAAACATTAAAGAAAGAGAGAAAGTGCTAGGAGATCAAAAGAAACGACCATACACAATCATTATTGCCGATACAGACTAGAAGCTTGGATAAATCAAGACCACACCCTGAAATTCACTCATCTCCACCGCCTCCAACAGTTCACAGTCTCTAGCTTGTTCGCCGTTCTCGAAATAGACATGCAAGTCGATAGGCGAAACCACTGCAGGTCCAGATCTAGAAAATCAGCCATCAGCGTCCAGCCACCGCCCAAAAGATACTCGAACTCCATGCTTCTTTGCAAAAGAATACTTCACCACCATGAATTTTTGGAAAGGAGAACCGAGGAGATTGAGCTTGGAATCTAAGCACCATATCTGATCCTTCAGATGCTAGAGCCCTGGTCAAACTTCCGAACTACCGCATAAAACTACCGCCTTGAGAAACTCCAACCTACAAACCACTAATTTTGATTTGGACCCCATAAGAGAGACAAAGTGAGGCAAAAAGATAAAACATAGAAAATAGTCCTCTTATGGCAACCAAAACCGACCACTTGAGAGACAACTCGAGCTCACCAAAAATCTCCATAACTAATCTATCAATTCTTCACCAATGAACTATGTGACTTTATTTTCCAAAAGTACTCACAAATATGCACTATAAACTGAATATATGGAAAACCTAATATATAAGACGGCAATGAATTCCATAATATGCATATTACAAAGTACAAACCTATGCTAAGTGAGATAAACCTTCATAATCTGAAAGTGAATATAAGAGCTTTCGAATTAGAGGTGGGGGAATAAAAACTGATCTAGTGACTAGGTCTAGACTGGGCATGTAACCTGTCGAACCGAACCAAATTTTTTTAGTTCAATTAAGGTTTGGAGTTTGGTTTCTTTCGACAAAGTTTTGAAAATGATTTAGTTTTTGGGAATTCGGCCAAAAAAATCATGAACTTTGCACGAATTGCCATAATAAACACGAACATATTGGCTGGCCAAAAAAACACCGAACTATATTTGATTTTAAACTTTAATCAGTAAGTTATCGCTGACTCGCCAAATTAAACACAAAGTTATCGCTGGCTCGCCAAATTAAACACACCGTTACAGAATGATTAAACGACGTTTGCAAAGATCGTTAAGTAAAACGACGTCGTTTTGAGATGCAATAAAACAACGTCGTTTTACCTATTTTTATTATCAAAAATATGTTGTTCGCGTGGATCGAACCTGAGAACTCATGGCCAAATGACGAGGTCTCTTGCCACTAGACTACTGTCACTTTTTAGAATATCCATAACATGTTTTCTTTTATTGAGTATCAAACAAATCTCAAAAATCTAAATTCTTTTCAAAACAATTCCAAAAAATCTTAAAAATTCAAGAAAATTATGAAAAGTAAAACTGTAATTGAAATTACAAATAAGTTTTTTTTAAAAAAATATCAATACACTAAAAATTTCAAAAAAAAATCTAAAATAATTCAAAAATGCGATTAAAAAAACTTGAAACATATTTTTAAATAAATTAACTTATGTAATATAAAATAAAATGATATTTACCACACTATAGATTTTAATATGAATAATGTATTTAAGATAAAATAGACAAATGATAATTAAGATACAATAAACAAATGGTATTATCACTAATTTTTTTTCTAAAATATGATAATAATTAAATGAAAACATATATAGGGTGATAAATATCATTTTTCTATTTTATCACAAATATATTCTAGATTTGATTTTTATAAAAAAAAATTAATGTTTTGATTTTTTTTAAATATTTATAATTTCAATTTTAATTTTACTTTTCAGAATTTTTTTGAATTTTTAAGATTTTTTTGGAATTTTAAAAAAAAAAATTTAGATTTTTCTAGATTTGTTTGATACTCAATAAAAGAAAACATGTTATGAATATTTTTAAAAGTGACAGTAGTCTAGTGGCAAGAAACCTCGTCATTTGGCCATGAGTTCTCAGGTTCGACCCACGCGAATAACATATTTTTGATGATAAAAGTAGGTAAAACGACGTCGTTTCATTCCATCTCAAAACGACGTCGTTTTACTTAACAATTGATTAACCACCGTCTTAACTGTTGGTTAACGGTGTCTTAATTTGGTCGGTCAATCAAAGTTTCTTAATAAACTGATAAAAGTCAACAAAAGTTCAGACTTTTTTTGGCCAGTTTCGAGTCCATGTTTCTTTTGGTCATTCTCGCCATGTTCAGTGTTTTTTTGGTCGAATTCCCTTTAGTTTTTGGTATAGTTTTCGGATTATAAAAAATAAAAAAAAACTTGATCTAAATTAGCCGAAACAACCAAACCAAATTAATCAAATGAACCAAAAACAACTGAATTTAATTGAAGTAAACTAATTTAACTGAAAATATCTGAAACAAAAAAAAATAGATTTGTTCACCGAAACTTGGAAACCAAAACTAACCGAGCCAGCTTTTCTGGTTCACTTCGGTGATAAATAAATCGAAACCAAAAATACTGGAACCGAAATTACCAAATAAACCAAAACCGCAGGCCAAGTCCAGAACCAGAGATGGCAATCATGGACTTGGACCGCAGGCCTGACCCGTAAAAGACTGTCGCGGGACGGGATTGGGCCGAGATTTTCAAGGACCGCAAATTCGCGGGTCTCGCGGGACGGGTTGTTGCGGGATTGGGCCTTTTGCGGGACGGGACGAAGCGGGTCATGCGGGATTACATGGACCCGCATTTTTTTCTTCTTTATTTCATGTTTTACCTGAAAACAATGTAAGAGAGCAAGTGAGAAGAAGTTGATTCGTGTGACTTCTCCTGAGAAAATAAAAGGGAGCTATACAGCGATCTCGACGATGATGATTTGAGCTCCGACGATGTCGATTTGAGTTCTTGTGGTGTTTTTTTCCAAAATATATATATATTTTACGAAAGTGGACCTTGGTCTTCATGGCTACAAGATAAGAAATGACAGCTTTACTTTTCCATCATAAATGACAGTTTTACTTTTCCATCATGAAATTGTTCAATATGTTTTAAACGTGTGTTTGGTTCCATAGATTAAAATATGAAAAATATTTGAATATGAAAAATCTGAATCAGGATTTTGGAATCGATTACATTTTTGATTTAGCGTAACCTGTTTATATCCCGATCCACTAAGTTTGCCTTATACAAATCTAACCAGCGCGGTCCGCTAAATAGCCAAGTTAATTAAACCTCTATGATATTTTTTTTAGAAAACCTTCTTAGGATTTTTTTGCATTTCGCAAAGTCAATGACATTATGAGTGGAAAGAAACGTTTAGAAGCTTATATGAAAGAACCACCTTTGGACATTACTAATTTTCAGAGCTTAGACATCCTCGATTGGTAAAAATATAATGCACATCGGTATGGTGACTTGGCTGCAATGGCATTATGAATGGAGAAGATGAAGATGATCAAGTTTGATTTCGTTTTTGATTTGGTGTTTTGTTTATCTTGATTTTGTGTTTTGCTTTATTGCAATTTGAGATTTCTTGTTTAAGTTGTTTTATTTTTTTTTGAGAACTTTGATTTGGTGTTTTATTAAATTTAATTTTCTTCAGACTTGACATCTATTCTTCTACATACACTTTAAGTTTGGTAATGACTATATATATAATCATCTTCTCTTATACATGAAATTTTTTATTTTAATAGATAAAATCGACTTGAAGAACATGAAATTTAATGAATTACAAGAACAATATATAACAAATTATATAGAGACTGAATAGTATATATTTCATGTCTTTTGATTATGTGTTCTTAATTATCTAGTAGCAGCTTGAAGCGTAAAATCACATTCTACAGTGTCAAGAACAGTCATAGAGCGTCAAGAAGCAGCCAGTCGCACTGCTTTAGACTATGTCCCGCGGGCCGACCCGTAAAGAACTGTGCATTTGGCGGGACGGGATTGGGCAGAGATTTTAGGGACCGCAGCCCGCGCGGGCCTGACCCGCCATGACCCGCGTAAAGATGAGCCCGCTGCGGTACGGGACGGGACGGAACGGATCAACCTGTTTGACATCTCTATCCAGAACAGTCGAACACAGAAAGAACTCTTCGCGGTCCAATTGATTCAATCCGGACGAACCAAGTTGATGAATCGGTTAAGACCCGGTTAAAGATTTAGGTTAATCTCTCATCATTTTCTCATCTTGAACCAGTGTCGTGCAAACACAGGAGAGAGTTTGTTGATCTCGACCTCGCTCCACACTTGACAGAGATCAGCGCCACTCTCCTCCTTCTCGCTTTGCTCTCGGAACCTTTTGGTACGCTTTCTCCGATCTGATGATTGTGGTGATTTTTCTCCAATGATATGGTTAATGTTTCTAGTTTCCAATCTAATTGATCATCACTAAGGGGTTCCAAGTTAGCATTTTGTGTATTAGGTTGCTCATGATTTTTGATTATTGAAATGGCTTATATTGACTTTAATCAGAGCTTCATTGAACTGAACTTGTAGCTTTTTCATCTCTTTTGAGACTGGCTTTATCGAACAAGTTTGAATTTGTGTTTAGTTTTAGAATGGATATGGTTTTAAAGCTCAATTTGGAATGTGTGTTTTAAGGATAAAAGATAAGATGAGCAGTGAAGTTGGTAGAGTATACCGTGACCTTCTTAAAGCAGTGGTGAAACATGTTGGCAAAGAAGACCACAAGTCTCATTTCTTAGACTTTGTCAAGCACGAGTTTCGCAATAACGCAAACTCACTAGACAAAATCAACCTTGCCCGCAACTACGCTTATCTTCTTAATAGCATTCACTCTCACAAGGTATCATTCTTCATGACTATGTTATGTTTTGTTCTCCATGATGGGAACAAATAGGTTGGTTGGTTGTTTCTTGTGTCTAGTCTCTCACGTGGATATGTGAATTGGTTATGGCAGGATCTGTTGTTCTCATACAACATTGCAGTTGACAGAACTGAAGAAATGAAACGAGTTCTTGGGAAGTCTGCAGCTAGTGTAGGCCTTCGTCTTCCCGAGGTTTACCAGCCTTGATCATGCAAATGCATAATAAGCCACTCTGGTGTCTTCATTTCCTTATTAGACATATCTTGGTTAACTGGAATAAGTGGTATCCTGTTTGTAGCCAGGGCAGAGCTCTTTTGCATTAACAGATCTGTGATGCATGGATTTACAAATTTTCCTTGTGTTGTTTACACATACGTTCAGGTTCTTGATCTATATACAATATGTCGTATCAAACCACCAAAGTGAAAGAAGCGATGACAAACTGCTATATCATAAAGATCTTCATTTCTAATCAAATAACAGTTTATGATGTTCGTCAGGAACTTGTCTGCCATGACTTCGAAAACCACCTTTTGTTCTTGAAATAGCCATTGATTTTATCAACATCACTAATCTGATGTTGAAATGTTATCCAAGACATAAAGATACGTGTTCTCTCGGTCTATCTATGTTTGGATAACGAGTAAAATGAGTTTATCTAAATCACATAAAATAAAAGCCAACCACCGCTTCTATTTTTCTCGTTCATATATTTTTAATGTAATTTCTTTATTTATTTGATGGTGATTTCGATGCTGACTCCTTTATTTTCTTTAATCATTCTTAAGGTTTTAGTGAGTTTGGTTTCTTTTTCCCTTCATCTAAAAGTTGAGATCACTAGAGTAGCTTAGAGCAGAGAAGAGTTATGGGAAAAGGAGGAATGTCTCAGGGAGAAGGCTCAAAGGTTGAAGAAGAGAACATGGCTGCTTGGTTGGTCGGTCTCAACACTCTCAAGATCCAACCTTTTCCTCTTCCTTCCCTTGGTAAGCGCAAAACTCTTCTTCTCATGGGATTAGATTGGATTTGCATGTGAGACCCTTTTGTTCAAACTCCTTGAAGGTCCTCATGATGTGAGAGTTAGGATGAAGGCTGTTGGAATTTGCGGAAGTGATGTTCATTACCTAAAGGTAACTTGTAATAAATCAGAAAGAATCTTTTATTTCTTGATTTTGTTATTGTCTTAACATTAGTTTATGATGTTACAAAAACAAGACCATGAGATGTGCGGATTTCATTGTAAAAGAACCGATGGTGATTGGACATGAATGCGCCGGGATCATTGAAGAGATAGGTGGAGAAGTGAAACATCTAGTGGTCGGTGACCGAGTGGCTCTTGAGCCTGGGATTAGTTGCTGGAGATGCAACCTCTGCAAAGAAGGAAGATACAATCTTTGTCCTGAGATGAAGTTCTTTGCAACCCCACCGGTTCATGGCTCTCTAGCTAACCAAGTGGTTCACCCTGCGGATCTGTGCTTTAAATTGCCTGACAATGTGAGTTTGGAGGAAGGAGCAATGTGTGAGCCGCTAAGTGTTGGTGTGCATGCTTGTCGCCGAGCTGAGGTTGGTCCTGAGACAAACGTGTTGGTAATGGGAGCCGGACCTATTGGACTTGTCACCATGTTGGCTGCTCGTGCTTTTGGTGTGCCAAGGATTGTGATTGTGGATGTTGATGATAACCGTTTATCCGTAGCCAAACAACTAGGTGCAGATGGGGTTGTTAAAGTGACAACAAGCTTAGAGGTTCATTCTCTTTTTTTTACTTGTTGAAATATAATGATCTGATTGTATAAGATGAGAAGCCTTTTAACTTTTTGCAGGATGTTGGTTTTGAGGTTGAACAAATTAAGAAAGCTATAGGGTCAAACATCGATGTGACATTCGATTGTGCGGGTTTCAACAAAACAATGTCGACGGCATTAGCAGCCACTCGATGCGGCGGTAAAGTCTGCCTTGTCGGAATGGGTCATGGTATAATGACTGTCCCTCTCACTCCCGCAGCTGCAAGGTAATAAATAACCTCTTTTGAACATCACACCAAGAAACTTTGTATACAACCATGGTCCTGACACATTTGTGTTGTTGACAGGGAGGTAGATGTGGTGGGTGTGTTCAGGTACAAGAACACATGGCCTTTATGTCTTGAGTTCCTTACAAGTGGTAAGATTGATGTGAAGCCACTCATAACCCACAGATTTGGTTTCTCTCAGAAGGAAGTGGAAGATGCCTTTGAAACCAGTGCTCGTGGAAGCAATGCTATTAAAGTTATGTTCAATCTCTGAAACAACCGTTAAAAAAAAGAAGTATTTGCTCTTCTAAGAACATTCCAATGTTTCTGTAATAAGAATGCGTCTGCAACTTTGTTCATGTATCATCATCACTCTCGTTAATCCTTCTTGTTGAATAGATAAATCTTTTATCATGACAAATCTGACCATACAAATCAAAGTGTTACAAGACAGACAGACTAGACAATGCTGAAATTGGACAAAACTCTCCCAGTTCTGTCTCAAAACTCCTAACATGGCATAGTCTCTCATCAGACCATGGGCCCTTCCTTGCTAGGATAGACACAGAGAGGGAAACTCATATATAATGGTACAAGAAGATCGTAGGAAAGAACTTTGACAAGATTTAGAACTTGTTCAGGACATAGCCGCCGTGGCTGGAGCAGTGGACCACTTCCATACTTTAACTTGACCGGTTCCATCACCCGTGAAAAATATGCCACCTGGACCTATCTGGATCGACCGTATCTCTTGCTTTGCAAAGATTTTGCCCCTTTCCGTAAATCTAATAAATGAACACTAAGCTTTTCAGCAAACAGAATGAAGAAGTGTAGGTTCAGAAATCAAATAAGTGTTGTGAGACTTACGATGGCAAGTCGTAGAGACGCAAGGTACTGTCATTGCAAGAGCACAACAAAACCGGCTTTGCTTCTGCATCATGTACACCACATAAAGCTAGCACTCCCTGTGACATTTTCACAAGTTGTTTAGTTATACAATACATAATAGATTAGGACCAAAAGAAGAGGAGAAAGAAATTATACATGTTCTTCTTTGTGAGTGTATGTAACTTCCAAGTTGCCTCCTTCAACTGCAGCCCATATCTATAGAGCCCAGAAAAAAAAAAAAAAAAATAAACACGTCGTTGAAAATTTCACAAGATTATTCTCTGATGGATAGTTAAAGGATAACCTTGACAGTGTTGTCCAATGAGCAAGACAAAAGAAACTGATCCCAGCAAATGAGAGACATGACAACTGATGTATGATCCGTGAGCGTTTGTATACATTGAAGATTATCCAGGCTCCAAACCTACAAACACATAAACCCAAAAAAATTAGCTCAAACAAAAACAACGGAGGTTTTTTTTTTAATTCACACATGGTAGATAATACTAGTACTGACTTTAATAGATTTGTCCATGGACCCGGAATAGAGTCTATTGGCCCCAACATATAGGGTAACAACAGCAAGTGTGTGGCCCTTCAATGACGCAGCCGGTTCAAAGCAGTTAGTGGCAGCATTATATCTCCATGCCAATATAGAACCATCCTGCACGGAAAGTATAGAACTTACTTAACAAAAAAAAATATAATCAAAGAAATCTTTTTTTTTTTTTTTTTTTTTTTTTAGAAATCTTTGGAAGAGAAAATTATAATTTTACCTGCGTGCCTGCAAAGAGTAGGTCAGTACCCACAACAAGAGAATACACTTGGCCAACAGGTCCACTGAGACTTTGGTCTACACTGGTTTCCATATTCCAAGCCTGTATCAACAACAACAACACTATAACTCAACAAGTAGGAGAAGTGGATCCTTGATACTGTGACAGTCAAGTCAAGGAAGACAATGCGTAAGTATAAGTCACCTTCACAAGATTTGGCATGCCAACCAATAGCCACGGACCTTCATTAATCACACAGCCAACTTCCGCACCAAGACTGAGTACGCTTGTACACTGATCCAAAGACAAAACAATAGTAGCTAGCCACTATAAGTAAGCTTAAAACAGGATCAGAAATGAATTCCTCAAATACAAACATGCTTCTGAAAAGGAGAGAGACATGGTTTTCTAGTAAGCTAGGACAATAGAACATCAATTAGACCAGGATCATCAAAATATTCGTTCAGGATCAAAAGATTCAGACCTTTCTTTTCCTAATGAATAAGCTTGCAAGTTGCATTCTATCAAACATCAATATCACTAAGGAAGGCTCAAACCAAAAAAAAAATTACACACTTTCCTAATTTGACATGTAAGAAATCAATTTCCACCAATATAGCCAGGTTCTCATTACACTACTAGTACAAATTGATTTCTCTTCTTGAGTCATCCAAACCAAACAATCAAACCTAATAAAAGAAAGGAAGCAAGACCTGTCCAGAAGCACAATCCCAGACACGAAGAGTCCCATCTTTACTCCCAGTGTAAAGCTTATCAGAACCAGAAGGCAAAGCAATGCCACTAACAAGCTTCTCATGCCCATCAAGTTGAGTCAGCAGCGAGAAACTATCTCCTTTGCTCCAACAATGCAAGTATCTACACTTATCACCGTGACTACAACTCCCATCCACCCAATATCTGCAAACTTTCTCCGTCTTCGTCACCACCACCGTCCTGCTGTTCCCACCGAACCTCCCCCAAGTATTACTACTAGAGCTCCCGTTAAACCCGGGTCCTCTCCTGTGACTCGGACCCGCAAACCCAGGTTCGTCGGCGACCCTTTTGTTCGAAACCGGACCCGGTAACTCTCGGTGTAGAAACTGGCAAGGGTTCCGATTGCACCGTCCCGCTCGCCAGTAGGAGCAAACCTCCTGACGTGAGCCCTTTGCCGCCGGACGATTCGACCCGCCGAGACGGTTGAAGACTCGCTTGTTGCCTCCGTTCAAATCGAAATCCATGGCCTTTTGTATTTGCCTAACTCCCTCTCTTTCTATAGATTCCGATCAAACCACAAAATTGGAGGAAGCCCTAGAAAAATTACGAAACAAAATTAGGTTTTTGTGTTAAAAAAATCTTCGGATCTTCTTGAAGAGGACACAAGTAGTAGAGAGAGAGAGATACTAAAGAGTTGCGTCAGCTTGACGACAGTAGTGTAGTTATTGTTTTACCCTTGACAAGATTTTATTTTGCAAAATTTCTTTTACTCGTCTGTTTGTCGGAATGTCGGTTTAAACCGGTTATTGTTCTTTGCCTTAAATTTGAAATTGAATACACTGGACTTGCAAGATTGTTTTATTTCCGAACATACCGGTTGTGCTTAGTGGAAAAGATGATAAGAATGGCGTACTGCACTTACATTCTAGATTAAAGAGCACGGTGCAAACAGAATTTGGTTAACATCCTCAATATATCTTCACCATTGCTACATTGTAATTTGTAAATACAAACGTAAGCAAAGGCAATTAATTCTGCTAACAACATGTAACAGGAATTATGCTTGGTTTAAACATGTCTTCGTTGACGTCTTTTAGGTTTTGATTCTCCTCTCTTTGAATTCTCGGTGAGCTTCTAGATTAGGGTAATATATCCTTCCCGTTACAAAACAATATATGAATCTAACAGTAACACAATCCGCCCTAAAATATTATAGGATACAGATATACGCTTCGTCTAGTCCAAACCAAATATTAATTTTAACAAAAGAAACAAAATTGTGGTCCGAAGAAACTATAAGCAGGCATAAAGAGTGCAAGTGTGTTATAAACTTATAGCCAATGAGATTTTATAGCTTTTGAGTTTGAACCAAAACTACGAGTCTACGAGCATGTATAAAGAAAAAGAATGTAAGTATGTTGTTTGATCAACAACCTCACACAAGCGACCATCTGACCATATCCTCCTGTGTTTACCCTATTAGCAGTGTCGGATCATCATTCATTTGGGCCTGGGAATTTTCTTTTAAGTTTTTAATATTTATGTCTATTTAAAATTTAAATATATTTTTATGTTTTTATCATTAACATCTTTATAAAATGTATAAAGAGATAAATTATGCACATGTGAAATAGTTTAGGACCATTTCGATCAAATTTATTGAACATTATGTATATTTACAAAATATTAAGCTCCTTAGCTATTAAGATACGTGATGGATTCAAGCAGGGGCGGAGGCACAGAGGGAATGGTGGGATCAAGTGACCCCAGTAAAGTAAGAGAAAAAAATAGTGTATTTTTCTAAATTATTTCAAATTTAGTTAAAATTTGGTATTTGACTCCACTAATATGTGTTTAAATTTTTATTTTCCTCCATTAATTTGTAAAAAAAAACTTTTATCTAAATATATAATTTTAAAATTATATTTATATATTATAATCTTAATAAAAAAATATTTTTAGATCCACCACTAAATTCGAGGGCGGTGTTTGTCCTTCATTTAGCTTGCTCTACCTATCGGTAATCGAATTTGGATCCCTCAGTCTCCGCTCATGTTCTTCCATGAGCATAGAGAGACAACAATCATGACATCTTCGAACAAACGTAGTTCTGAGCTTTTAAGACTTTTTTTTTTTTTTGAGAATAACTTTTAAGACTTCATGAATACAGAATACAGTTGGTAACATTACTTCTGAATATATATATATTTTTTGTAATTCAAGTTTAATAGTAAATACAATATGCTTTAAAAATCATCATTTCAACATCAATAGTATTGTAGTTAACAACATTACTTTCAAAATCCAATATTTTATACCAAATGTAATATATGACACAATTTTTGCAAGCAAACATTATTAAAAAATTCATATTTATTAGACATATCTCTATTCTCTTTCCGTATCGTACTACCAATAAAAAATAGGTAGTTGAACTTTTGACCAATACTAGAAATTCAAAAGCTCTTACAAAATTTAAATAATAAAGAAAATTCAAACTCTAAAAACTCCAGAGTGACACGTCAGCATATCCGGTCAAGTCGTCATGATTCCATCCAAGTTCCGGCGGCGGCAAGGGCATCTCCTCCGCCATATCCTCAAGAAACCTTAGATCGTCCATATAAAACACACCGTTCTCCTCCGCGGTCTCCCCACGCGTCTGCCCCACCGTCTCCTCCGCCGGTTTCACTCCCTCAACCACAGTCATCATCTCAGTTGTAGCCGTCTCGTTCTGAAACGCCATTGCAGCTTCAGCCGCAGCTTTCTGAATTTCTTTAGGACAAGTAGAGTCAGGAATCCGGAGACGCCACGCCGAGTCGGCGAAATTAAGACAAGCGGAGCGGCCACGAAGGGCTAAAGCGGCGACGTCGTGAGCACGAGCGGCCATTTCGACGGTCGGAAAAGTCCCTAACCAGATCCTAGATTTCTTATTAGGCTCCCTTACTTCACAAACCCATTTCCCTGAGTTTCTCTGACGAACTCCTCTGTAAATCGGATGACGTGTCTCACGAAACTTCTTCCTCCCTGCTCGTTTCTTCGGACAGCTTGAAGCTAGCTTCGGAGAACACTCACTACTGTCGGAAACAGGAGATCTGTGGTCTGGGATCGAGAGGAAGGAGTCTGAGAAAGAAGTGTAAAATGGATCCATCGAGTACAAACGAAAACAGAGTCTTGATTTTGGATAAGGTGTTTAATTTCTCTTTCTTTCTTTTTGGATTTTAAAGTGTTTTATGGAGAAAGAGGGGAAGATTTTGTTGTTTTTATAAGGTGTTAAAAAGGGGAACACGGAGAGTATCTGGTAACGACAGCTGTCCCATGTCTATCGGCTAACACGTGTCCTTTATTTACTTAGTCTTGTGTATATGTATAGCTATTGTGTACTGTGTGATGCAGCTATTTGATGATTCAGTTTTATTTAATAGTTATGTTCGTGGAAAGGGGACGCTTTGGAGAAAAAGACAAAAGAGGCTTTAGTTAAAACGAAAAGAAAGAAAATGACGTCATGGAACACGGTTTTGACAGTTGGATTGTAACTGCTTCTCTTTGGTTCGGGAGGTGCGCCACGTTAAGATGGACGGTGCGTTCGCTGTCAAACCACGGTTTGGGGTTTTGTTTTTTGAGCCTGACCCCACGCGCTTTTTCTTGTGGGACCGGTATTGTTTATCTTTGAGATTTTTTTTTTTTTAACACATCTTTGAGATATTATTATAGTTTTGTGGATCTTTTTGGTATCTAATAGTCAACTAGAATACTATACATACGCTAAGTGTGGGCTTTCGGTTTTCTATTCAGTTTCGATTCAGATCTATTTAAGTGTTAAATTTTTGAGGTAAAAAAATTTAGCTTCATTTAAATTTTTTCGGACTTGGTTCGGATTCGGATAATCCATTTACAACTATTTTAAATCTTTTATAATAACATATTACATATAAATTTGAATAACATATGTCAAAATACATAAACTTAACATATAATTGGTTTAATTTGAATATTTAGATAGAAAATCAATAGATATTTCAAGTATTTTTGGTATTTTGAGTATATTTTAGCTATTTTAGACATTTACTTTGACTATTTGTATATATTTTAAAATATTTTGGACAACTTAAAAGTATCTTATATATTTAGATTTTCAATATACAGTATTTAAAAATAATTAATATTTTTAGACATAGAAATCTATTTTGCATATATTCGGGTACGCAAAATACTTCAGTTTAGGTCAGGTTCGGTTTTGGTTTTCTAGATACCAAAATTTTGAACCCATTCAGATATTTAATCAATTTCGGTTCGGGTTCGGTACTATTTTTTGGATCGGATTCGATTTGGTTTTTCAGATTCGGATTTTCCCAACCTATCACGTGTAGGGTACGGGTCTGGTTGAGTTTCTTTTGATAAGACTGGAATAAATTTGACATTGAGCTTTTCAGTTTATACTGCATAGTTCACTTTTTGAACATACATTATGAGTAAAGATTAACATTCTCATTAATTGTAAATTATTTACAGGTATGGTTTATATACAACTCAATAACTGACTAATGAACCGAGTCTAAACCGTAAATGTTAACCAACTATACAATGTGTATGCACATACTAATATACATCCAGAAGTAAAATCGTGTAAATCGGTTCGTTTTGATTTGGTTAGGGTAAGAAAGCCATTTTATTGTTTTCTTGCACTATGAGGATTATATTAGGTTTGGACTTGCATGAAAAACTATGTTCTTTTTGTTTAAATTTGGCGCTTAATGTTTTTTTCTGACAAAACAATAATTTATTTAACTTGAAAATTGTCTATCATAATACAAAGATGGGTAAGCCAAATAGGAGGATAGATACTAGGAATGATTGGTTCAGTTGTAACTATAGAAAATTTATTGTAGAAGTTAGGCTGCATGATTTTTTATTTAGTTTTAAGGAATATAGTTTTAAAATTTATTGATACATTAATATATTTCCTACAGCTATAAATATGGGGGTTTAGAAAATAAGGATGTTACATCCATTTTTTAATTCTTTTGGGCTGTAGATTTTAAAACTAATATAAAGCATGAATGTTAATTTTAAAGGCCGCAAGTAAAAATTAAAGTTAAAATCACTTCCTACAACCCAAATAATTACTCTTACTATCATTGTAATTTTTTTTTGTTTGGGGGACTTTTCTTAGCTAGAATATGGAGCTTTAATATTTTAAATCGGAAAAGCATACAAATAGAATCAATCTACTCTTATCTTTAGAATCTAGTTCAGAATTTGACTGTGGTTAATATAGAGTAAATATTTACTTTACATTTTTAAGTTACTTTAATTTATTTTAAAAAATTTCATATTAATTTTTGGCTTATTTTGTTATATAAGGGCATGAGCATTGGAGGTCCACTCCCCAAGTTCACGCGATTTCCAAGAGAAAACAATAATATAATAATACAAATTTTATGAACCTGGGTCTTGGGGAGTCGTTGGTAAGAGGCAAGTTCATGACTGTTTTGCGGGCTCCACGTCACGTGGCGGCCCGCGATTGATACCTTTATTAATTTTTTTTTATAGAAAAATGAAACGAAAAAAGAAATAAAATAATTAAGATTGGACATAGGGAATCGAACCCCAACGGTTCACTGATGCTCTTGCTCTAAAAGACATAAGAAACCTGCAGTTCAAACATCACCAAAACCTCCCCAGCGTAACGATTCACCACCTCTCCCTCACTACCGATATGACTCCCGGAAGCTCAAGAGGTCACTAGGATGGGAAAGAGACAGCACAACCAAGAGGAGCATATAAACATACCTATTCTCTAAAGACAACTACAAAATAACAATTTTTTAACATCAGCTAAGTAATTTTTTTTGTATAAATATCTATAATTCTTCGTTAAAATTGCAAGTTTACTTTTTATCTTTATAAGTAAAAAGCGAAGACGTTTGACAAAATTTCTAACAACTGGAACCAATTGTTCTCACTTCAAGTACACATGCAACACATGATGTATTTACACCAAATATGTCAATGAATCTTCTGTCAGTTTATCAACTAGAATTGATAATGTAACAGCCTGCTCCCCAGACGTCCAATCGTGGTTTCGAGTGGACGTTATGGACACACGTCTACTTATTTTAGACAGCCCAACATGTCCCGTTACTGGTCTTGAGTCACAGACGCACTGCGTTCCGTGAAATACCAACACACCCATATCCATCTACTTTTACTTACAGTCTTGTATGGAAATGAAAATGAGTGCATGAGAAAATGGGTTACTCCATGAGCCGGTTCTATACCAGTCTTCCCATATGACATTCAACACTACTCGATGCAGAAAAGAGAGCTGGCTAGCCACTATAATAATTCATATGTACCATTCGATAACATAACATCAACATTTCCATACATTTTCTATCCACCTAGAATCAATAATTGCAAGCACTTAGTTATTGTTGCACATGGACTCGACTCCAAGCAACCGAGACGTAAGGACCAATGGAATGCTCATGGACGCCCCTCCTTGTGTCGGCCTATCCCACGAGATCTTACATGAACCAGTGTATCGAGGCTTCCTAAATGGCTATTTTTGTTGCAGCTCGTTGGCCCCTTCCGACACTTTCTGCCACCACGGTCATAATAGCCACATCTGCACTATTTGGCATGACTCGATCTTGCAACGTCCTTCACATTTTATATCCCACCTCTTGCGGTAGGCCTTTCACATTAACTCATCACATTTCTTTTTCTAGATAACACCCGTTCTCGGTGTTTTAATATCACATTCTCATTAACTCATCATTCTCGTTCTCATTAACTCATTCATTAGACGTTATCCTTTAACTCATTCATTAGACATCATCCATTCTCATCTTAGATTTCTTGAACAATCATCTCAAGCATCAAGGCAACCAAACACACAAACAATTGTCCACATCAACACTAAGGCTATCCATTTAGTCATTTAAAAGTGTGAAGGTTCTTATGCATCATAATCAATTCATCTAACATTCTTACTCCCATAATGATCTATCAACCTAAATTTCAAAAAAGACTAACCAAACTCTAGTTCCAGCATAAAGGGGTCTAGAGATCATGAGAGAGGAGGGTAAGGATTTTGTACTCCATTTAATGTAAGAGAACAAGCAATTTGTCCTCAGCAAAGTGTATTATTCCATTCGTTTACTGGGTGTTTGCGCGTTGCTTAGGTTCTAGTAACCGTTTAATACACACCCTATACAATAATACAAACATAGCAGAGCATGACAACTATTCCGCGTACACAACAATTTAATGTTGCTTCTAGAATTTGATACTTTTGTTTCCTAAAAGAGACATTTCTCTATCAAGAGGCATCATAAACAATTGACCAGCAAAAACAAAGACAAAACTTAGCAGAACTTTTATACACAAAAAGAAACACATAGTCTACCAAAATATTTAATTCTGTAACTATATTTGCCTCATATAAATCATAAGTCTTTAAGGAAAAAGTAGAAAAATATAACAATCAGAGCAATTCAGCACGCAGCATATTAGATCTTAACAACAAGGACCCAAAAAGAAAAGAAAAAAAAAAAACCAAAACAAAAATCTCATCGGACATGAAAAAAGAAGAGAGAAGAACGAAAAGACAACTTAGATAGAATCATTTGTAACTCCAGAGACTATCTCCTACATGATTCTCCGGCGAATCATCATCCATCGTCGGATTTGTCATTCTCGGTGGACTCATCAGCATCCCTTCCGCCATCTCCGTCAACAAATTCGGCATATCCAACATGTCTTCCTCGTCCATAAACTCCAACGAAGAAAGCATTGCTTTTTCCTCCTCCTTCTCCTCCTTTCCGTGTTGACCCGGATCCATTACCTTCTCAACCTCACCCGGGTCCGGTTGCTTCATCTCGGCGGCTCTCGCAGCGGCAGCTCTTATCTCCGCAGCAGAGTTCGAAGCCGGAGGCACATAAGTCAAAGCCAACCCAGGAAAATTCAAAACGGCGTCGGGGCCTTTCAGAGCCAGCGCCGCAACGTCGTAAGCGGCGGCAGCCATCTCTGGTACGGGGTAAGTCCCGAGCCAAATTCTTGTCGTTTTACGCGGCTCTCGAATCTCCGACACCCATTTTCCGTTCCGTAACCGAATCCCCCTGAAAAATGAGTGCCGGCCGGATAATCCGGTCGTCGTTCTCTTCGTGGAAGATCCACCGGCGGAGTGAGAAGGTCTCGGTGTCGGAGATGGGGAAGAAGATGAGCCTGGAGAGGATTGAGGAGACTGATGATCAGAAGGCAATGCGATTGAATCTAGGCGGAACGTCGTCGTTTGTTTATTCCCTGTTTTCGGAGAATCACTACTGCTCGACATATTAAACACAAAGAAGCTTAAGTTTTGTCTGATAATTAAAACTTATGTAAAATGTGTCTGTGTTCTGTGTTTTTTTTGTATCTGTTTGTATATTTATATAAATGTGTTCATGGAGGAGAGAGAGAAAACCCGTGGGGAATTCGTGAGATCATCCGTTTTATGTTTGTGTTTGAATGATTATGTTAGACTAACTATATAGAGTACTATTAATTTAAAACATTTTAATAATACGAAATTATATTTTCTTTATGATCGTAACTATATAGAGTAGTATTAATTTAAAACATTTTTATACTCTTGGCTTAAAATGTCAACCACGATTTGCCAATTAAAAGTAGTAGATAAGTGAACCCCATGTAGAGGCAGCCATTTAAAAATAACCAAATCGCTAATTTAACACTTCTTGATTCGATACTTATTACTCCCTTGCATCTCACAAAAAACCACTTAAACATTTTCAAATTAAAATCCATTAATGTTTTCATTAGTATCATATATTTAACCAATTACATTTTAGATAAATAAATTTATTTAAAAATGCATTATCAATTGATATTAAACTTAAAACAAGTATAGATTATATTGAAATTATAAAATGATATTCTTGTATAACAAAAAAATGTTAAAATGATATTTAATATGAAACAGAAGAAGTAGTACTTGTTGACCAAAAAAAAGAAGAAGTAGTACTTTAAAGATAATTTACTTTTGTACCAACTAATAAATGGGAAATTGCACAAAAATATTAAAGTGACATTCACTTATAATTTAAATTTTGAAGTAATATTAACTAGAATATTAAACTATCAAGTTGATTTTGTATGATAAAAAACATTCAACCTTATTTACTTTTTTCATTAAGTAAAAAAAATGTGATTGGTTTATCGGTAATTAAGATAACATGCCAATTAACAATAAATAGAATAAAATGAATAAAAACTAAATAAAAAACATTTCCTAAAAATGAAAAGGTTTTCTAACTTTTTTAAATTTTTTTTTTTTAAAAGAATACTTTTCATTTTGTTCAGAAAAATCGAATAAAAACTCTAATTTCTTTATGAAAAAATTAATTCATATTTTGCCATTAAACTTTATACTTTTTACATCATATCGCTAATGATGGTGGCAGTTTATTACATCTTGACAATAATAGTTTTTGGCGATATGACGAAAAGTGTCAAAGAAGCTTAAGTTTTCGGAGAATCATTAGAGCATCATTAACCGGGGCGCTTAACCAAGGTGCTTAGGTTAATTTTGATTTAAAAAAAAAGAAAATGAAATTTAAAGGGAAGCGACGACGCTTAATTAAGCGACATAAACAACGACGCTTGGGGACACGCGTCATCTCTATCTCTCTCATGAAAGGAAGAAGACGAAGGAGATCGATTCCGAAACTTGTTGGCCGGATGATTCAATCGGCTATTCCGCCTCTCCTTCTTGATTTCTCTTCGATGATGACAGAATCTGCGTCTCTCTCGGTGGCTCCGCCCTATTTCGTGATATCTCTTCGAAGACTCCGGATCTCTTTGTTGATCTCTCGTCGACGATGAATCACTGGACGTCTCGCTCGGTTGCTCTCCTCGACACGAGCACATTTGGAGCTCAAAATTTCCGTCTTTAGGATTGAATTGGGATTCTGTATATATCTGTTTGAAAGTTATGTGTTTTAGAGTTATTTTTTCTTTGATGTTAAGAAAGATTGTAGCTTTACGTTTAATTTAGATGACGAAAGGCTTTTCTTTTTCTTTCTCAAATTTCAGGTTCTTATCTAGATTCAGGAGAATTTGAAGAAGAAGATGATGATGAAGTTGAAGTGGATTAAGAGTGCAGGGTTTCTCACGCTGATTCTTCTTCTTCCTCATCAACACCTTCTTCCTTGAGCAGAGCTAGTGTAACTGCTGGGATCAAGCGAATAGCTGATTCCATTGTACCTACTAATGGGTGAGATTTCCCTCATTTCCTTTTATGATTGTCTTTAAGAATCGTAATTCTAGACAAAACCCTGATGAGACAGAATGTTCTTTTGATCAATTTTATCTGGAAAAAGGTTTGACCTTTTATTAAGTAGACGACTTTGAATGTATCTTCTTGATTTTAGAAGAGTTTGTTGTGATCTTTGTATCATTTTTCCCATTGGTGATAATCTCTGAGGGAAGTGAATTTTCTTTTGGAATGGAGTGGTTGGTCTGGTCCTATAAATGATGTTTCTTGCTATTGATTTCTCTGTAAAAGTTGTCTCAATCTGAGGCTGTTTCACGTGTATGGTTTTACAGGCTTGGAATTGTTATATGTGGAGGATTAGTATTGTGATTCAGATTTTATTATTGGATTGATGATGTAATTAGTATTGTGATTTAGAGATGAAAATATGGTGGATTAGTATTGCATTACTTGTGGATTAAGTTTTTTTTAAGAGCTCCAAATTAAGATACTTGCATTGGAGGATAGTAATTAGAGGTTGTTTAAGAAAAGTACTTAACACCCATTTATTATTAAAAAAATAATTAAGCACCCTATTAAAGGTGCTAGGGTTAATGATGCTCTTACTGCTAGACATATTAAACACAAAAAGCTTAAGTTTTGTCTGATAATTAAAACTTATGTAAAATGTGTAAGTGCAAAGATGACACCACAATTAAGTAATGCAGAAGGTAAATCAGAGAGACAAAATACACAAGCACACCCAATAGCTTTATTAGAAATCGCCTTATACAATTCAATTACAAGTTCTGCTTAATCAGCCTCGCTAGCCTGTTAACACCCTAACAGCTGCTACTGAACAATTCCTAAGCTACCCGCTTATGTCTCTCCACCGTCAAGTACTTCAGCCCCTGCTTCAGCACGACCCAGAACACTTCCAAGCGTTTCTCTCTCTCTATAAGATCAGCCTCTGTGTCTCTGTCTCTCTACAGACGACCCATAGCTATCTTATATAGTTCTCCACGTTCCCGAAACCCTAGTCTCCAAGGAACCACAATATGGACATCTTCCATATCAATAAGTGCAACTTTCCTTTTCTTGGAATGCACTTATTCCTATTCCTTAAGTCATAAACTTGCTCCCCAAGTTTATTCCTCTTTGCCTTTTCTTCAAGATACTCCCTTGCTCTCCAAGTCTACACGACTCCAGCTCAGCATCTCGACTCCACATGGTCTTCACCACTCACTACGACGTCTGCTTCAGCAACTACGTCAGCGACTACTTCAGGGCGGACATCTTTACATCAACAATCTCCCCCTTTTAGCTTTGTGTGCCGATCAAGCACAACCTTCTTCTGGTTCAACAACCACGTTCCCCACCTGGAAACTTCCACGCTTAATGTGCTCTTCTCCCCCACGAGATGTGCACCACACCATGCTTTTCTCCCCCATGAGACAAGCATCATCTACTTCAGGACGTCCATCACTATGCTCTTCTCCTCCATGAGATATGCATTCCTTGGACCAGAACGTCACCATTCTCCCCCTGCTTGATTGCATACTAAGCTAAAACAGATGCTTAGATGTCAAGCCTTACAGACAAACCCGTCTGCTACTCCATGCGTAATCATGATACAGCCTCTGCTGCAGCGGAATAGATTACACTTACTGCATCATGATCTGACGCACCTGTCGAGCTACCTCTCGACCCAATTCTGTTGAGGACCAGGCTTCCTTCATGCGTCGTCTCCTTGACCATGAGCCTCTTCTCAACCACCCAGAGTGCCCTCTGCACTCGTTGCTACTGTCTTGGAGTGATTTCGCTATCACCCTCTTGAAGATCCTCTCGCATCACTTCCTGACGCACTTCGATCTCCTTCCCCTTTGTGCTACGGACAACTCCGTGTCCTAGCTCTAGACTTGATGCTTCTTGATCTTCCTCAAGATCACTCCTACCAGAGCTGCATCCTTCTTCTGATGTCTTCTCCTTGATCTCATCAAGTAAGCCACTCTTGGCTACAAACACCTCTTCAACCCTCTTGGATTTAGTGAACGTCATGTTCACCCTCTTGGCCATGTTTCTGCTCTTCTCACGAGCAAAACACTCCACCTTCTTGTGTCCAACCTTACCACAGAACCAGCAGCACATCCGATGTTGCTTCTTCTTTGGCCTGACACAGTTACTGATGCACCGATCAGTCTCCTTCTTTGTACCAGCTGCACAACCATGTTTCAGAACCTCCTGTCTGACCTTCATGTTGCTGCACTTACGTACCACTTTCGGCTTGTTACTCACAGCCCCGCGCTGTAGAACTTCCTGCCGTACTCCTTGTCGCACGTCCCGACGTACTTCCTGACAAGCTTCTTTGGCTCCACTTTTTGATGTGCTCCCATGCACGAAATGTGACAGCCCCTTCTGTTGTACTTCTCCAGTAGCAACTTTCTTCACCTTGCTAACCTTCTGCTCAAGAGACTCATATTTCTCATTCACAGCCGCAAGTTCTTCATGAAGTTCTTCAAGCAGCTCGTTCTGCTTCAGAACCATATCCTCCAATCTCAGATTCTGATCCTTGACCCTCAACCACTTGTTAAGCAACACGTGATACTCCTCATCATCTGTGCTGAGATCTGAACCAGAGGATTCACTAGATCCCTCCTTGCGTGCACCAAATGCAACAAGGTTCACCTTTCCATCTTCTTCAGACTCTGACTCATCAGACGACTGTAATGGACTACCTTTTCCCTTCCTTGAGTTTGGACATTCACGCCGTGTGAGTCCAACACCTCTACACTCAGAGCACTTTAGCTCTCTTCGTTGTACCAACAGACAGTTAGCCCTTATATGACCAACTCCTTCACACTCATAGCATCTGAGATTTCCTCTCCTTATGCCATTCCCACGATCACCTCCCTGGCGACCATATTGTTTCATCTCCTCAGGGTGATTCATCCTCTTTCCAAGATTCCTGACTATCCACCCCAAGGCATCTTCAACCTTCCGAAGTCTATCAACTTCTTTGTCAGCTACAAGGGCTATACTCCCTGGCGTACCTCCTGATGTAGACACCGAGCCACTGCCTGTCTCCATCTCTTCCGCCTTCAGCATACCCACAACCTTGTCAAACTTGAGCTCATCCGTGTTTGCAGTCATATTTAGGACCGCCTTCTGAGCTCCAAACCTTGCTGGAAGACAGCGTAACAACTTCTTCTCCTTGTACTTCTTTCCAAGTACACATGCTTCATGCGCCATAGCACTGAGTTTGGCACTGAAGCTCGCCACCGTATCCGCATCTGACCACTTCAGATTCTCAAACTGCGACCCAAGATGATCCAGACGTGTCCTCTTGACACTATCATCTCCTTCAAACGAATTCAGCAGGATCTCCCACGCCTCTTTAGCTGAAGTACTCCCCTGAATCAGCTGAAACTGTTCCACTTCAACAGCTCCGAAAATTACCGATAGCGCCTTTGCATTAAACTTTGCTGCATTGCGCTCTGCCTCTGACCAATCCACCTTTGGCTTAGGCTTCTTCCCATCTGCTGTGACTATGGTAGGCTCCTCCCAACCAGTCTCCACAGCTGTCCACACATCTTCATTGATTCCTCGAATCAACTGCTTCATGCGAGCCTTCCAATGACCATACTGGTCCGCCTTCAACACGATTACCTTCTGCACAGAAATAACCGTGTCCATCTTCATCTCTAGGATCACACCAGTAACTTAGGTGACCCGCTCTGATACCACTTGTGAGTGCAAAGATGACACCACAATTAAGTAATGCAGAAGGTAAATCAGAGAGACAAAATACACAAGCACACCCAATAGCTTTATTAGAAATCGCCTTGTACAACTCAATTACAAGTTCTGCTTAATCAGCCTCGCTAGCCTGTTAACACCCTAACAGCTGCTACTGAACAATTCTTAAGCTACCCGCTTATGTCTCTCCACCGTCAAGTACTTCAGCCCCTACTTCAGCACGACCCAGAACACTTCCAAGCGCTTCTCTCTCTCTATAAGATCAGCCTCTGTGTCTCTGTCTCTCTACAGACGACCCATAGCTATCTTATATAGTTCTCCACGTTCCCGAAACCCTAGTCTCCAAGGAACCACAATATGGACATCTTCCATATCAATAAGTGCAACTTTCTTTTTCTTGGAATGCACTTATTCCTATTCTTTAAGTCATAAACTTGCTCCCCAAGTTTATTCCTCTTTGCCTTTTCTTCAAGATACTCCCTTGCTCTCCAAGTCTACACGACTCCAGCTCAGCATCTCGACTCCACATGGTCGTTACCACTCACTACGACGTCTACTTCAGCAACTACGTCAGCGACTATTTTAGGGCGGACATCTTTACATCAACAAAATGTGTCTGTGTTCTGTGTTTTTTTGTATCTGTTTGTATATTTATATAAATGTGTTCATGGAGGAGAGAGAGAAAACCCGTGGGGAATTCGTGAGATCATCCGTTTTATGTTTGTGTTTGAATGATTATGTTAGACTAACTATATAGAGTAGTATTAATTTAAAACATTTTTGTAAATACGAAATTGGATTATTTCTTTATGATCGTAACTATATAGAGTAATATTAATTTAGATTCATTGCTTAAAATGTCAACCACGATTCATAGAGTAATATTAATTTAGCTCTACAGGCCACAGCCACTTAAAATGAACAAATCGCTAATTTAACACTTCTTGATTAGATACTTATTACTCCCTCCATCTCACAAAAAATCACTTAAATATTTTCACACATATTTAAAAAACTAACTAAAATTTATTAATGTTTTCATTAACATCATATATTTAACCAATATCATTTTAGATAAATAATTTTATTTAAAAAATCGAGTACATTTTCAATTAATATTTAGGTGAAAACAAGTATAAATTGCATTGAAATTATAAAATAACACTTTTTATGTAATAAAAAATATTAAAATGATACTTAATATGAAACAGAAGTAGTAGTAGTTTAGAGATAATTTATTTTGTACCAAATAAAAAATAGGAAATTGCATAAAAATATTAAACTGACATTCACTTATAATTAAAATTTGAAGTAATTTAACTAGAATATTAAACTATCAAGTTGTTTCGTATAATAAAAAAAAATTCAACTTACAAGGTTGGTATAGTATTTTCCAAAGTTTTGATGGTTTGATGAGAGTAAAGAATGCCAGGACTAGTCTCTTTCATCTATACTCGAAGATTGAAGCATTACTTTGGACCATAGAATGTATGAAGAATTTGCACTATTTTTGGGTCACATTTACAACAGATTGTTCTCAATTTGTGAAGATGATTTCAGAACAAAAAAATTTACATACTTTTGCAAGTTATTTGGAAGATATTAAGATCTTACAAGAGAATTTTTTTTTCAGTTCTGAGATCATTTATATACCACGAACGTAGAATTATAATGTGGATAGTTTAGCACAAAATGTCACGAAAAACCATATTTCTTCGTTCACATAGATGCATAGTTACCAGTGTGGTTCATAGAATCAACATAAGTCTCTCTTGGAAGATGACAAAAAAACATTCAACCCGATGTACTTGTTCATTAAGTAAAAGAATGTGATTGGTTTATTGGTAATTAAGGTAACATGCCAATTAACAACAAATAAAAAACTAAATAAAAATTAACTAAAAAAAATTCTTAAAAATGAAAAGGTTTTCTAACTTTTTTTTATTTTTTTTTTTTAAATAAGACTTTTCATTTTGTTCAAAAAAATCAAATCAAAACTCAATTTTTTCAAAAAGTTAATTAACATTTTGCCATTAAAAGTTATACTTTTGTCATGTCACCCCTAACAGTAAAAGTTTTCATCATATAGCTGATAACTGTGTTTAGGCCAATTCCAATCGCACATTAGAACGGTAAGATAGTGACAAATTTAAAATTTTCTCTCTTCAACCATAATGTAAAAAGGACGGCATTATTGTGTGCTTCTCTTTCTTGCTACAGTACCACGCTATATTTGTTGTTGTACCGTAGACGACGGCAAAACTTTTTTTCTTTTCAGAACTGTTTTTTTGTCAAATAAATATATACCATAACTATAAACTGGTAATTGCATTAGTTATTTTAAATAAAAAATAAATATACCATAACTATTTTATTATCTTGTAAGTGATTTAATATAAACTATAAATTTATATGAAACTTAATTTTAAAACCATAAAAAGTTTAACTTAAACACTGAAAAATTAAATTATGAAATTAAAATTAATAGTTTAATATAATAGTTTGTTATATAATATATTTATATTTGAAAACTATTAAAATTTTAATATAACATTTTTTATTTAATATATCTATATATTAATAAGTATGTATTAAAACTATTAAAAACTAAAAAATCTTAATTAATAATATAATAATAATAAAAAAAATTTAGTGTAATATTTGATGTTGTGGTTGGAGATGCAAAAACAATTAGTACTAAAATAGTATGATTTTGACACTAAAATTGCATCGTGGATTGGAGATTCCCTTATTACATATTTTATAGGAGATAATAGTTTTTGATGCCTCTATCATTTGGCGATATGCGAAAAGTGTCAAATTAATAGCATTACTAGATTTTGACCCGCGCAACCGCGCAAATATTTGTTTTCAGTTTTATATAAATATATATTTATTTTATACTTTTAGTGGTATATTTTTTTTTAACATTAGTCATATATCTAAATTTTTATATAACTATTTCAAATACAATAATTTTATAGTTTACATATTATAATTAATCAATTGGTTAAAATTATCACATGTACTTGTCGCTTCTTCTTATATACTTATCTTATTGTATTTACATTTATTTATAGAATAAATTAATATATGTATTAAACAACATATTCAAAATTATTTTATATTAAATATATGCTCATTTTGACCCGCCGACCTTCAAAACTGAATTTTCTGTTAGAAATATTTTTTTTTACTTTATTCATTTTAGATAATATATTATTATATATACAAAAGTCTAAGATATATCGGTTTTTATACATGTATTATGTAGTTTGTGAATGTTAAGTCATTATGTCATCGTATTATATTTTTAGCATAAATATTTATATCTATGAAAATAAAATTTATAAATTTATCAACTTAATAACTTTATCATATTTAGTTCAATATAAATAATTTTATTTTAACATGAATTATTATTATAAAATAGAAAATAAGATATTTTTTTATTTTTTATTTTATAAATAATAACTGAATATATGTTAATGTATAATAAAAGTTCATTGCTAATTACGAAATTAGTTAAAATATTTACATAAAATTTTTGAAAATTAATATATTGTTAAAATATTTTTCATCAGATTTGTTAATATAAATATTTATATTTAAAATTAAAAGATATCATGATCAAACTAAATACCTTATATTATTAGATTTAATGAAATACATGTTAATTGTTATACATGTATTACGTAGTTTGTTAATGTTAACCCATTTTATCAACATATTATATTTTGAACATAAATACTGAAAAAAAAATTCACAAATTTAACAGTTTAGTATAATTTATCATATTTAGCTCGATATAATAATTTTCTTTTACAATGATTGATTATGATTGATTATACAATAGATTAAATATATTAATTTTTTCTAATAATATTTCATAACTAATCTTGAAATTAGTGAAAAACTAAAAGTTACATATTTGAAAATTAAGATCTTGTTAGAATCTTTTAAAAAGATTTGTTAGAATTTTTAAAATATATATTTATATTTAAAATGAAAAGATATCAAAAGATATTATAACTAAATTAGTTAAAAGATTCTATATATTATTAATCTTAATAAAATACATTTAAAAATTAAAAGATGATCCAAATTAAAAAATCACACATGAAAGAAATCATAACTTCTCCTTTTTAATATATAAGATGTTCAAAATTATACTGTTAGTGGATATATATAAAACCGTGACTGTTATTATGTCAAAAATCATCACCGTGAGCGATGATATTGATTTTTCAAAAAATAAAATATTTTCAGAATTTTAAGCTTTATTTTATTTTCTGTAAAAATGAAACTTTTTTAAATTGGAAATTAATTTTATTTTTATTTTTAAAAGACTCTAAATTTTAGTTTATTTTTATCTAATTTTTATTATTTATTAATTATTGTCTATTGTTACTAGATTTTATTAATTAAATAATTAAAAATTATTATTTAAAAAATTACATCTCTCTTTGTTTTTGTGTAACTATTCATATTTTTTTATTTAGTGAATAAGTGGTATCATATTTTAAAACGCTTTTCGGATTAGAACCGAGATGGTTAACCAGTTGTGACACCACTTGCGACATCCACAGCTAATGGGCAGTACAAATGGTATACATTCGAGGAAAAAGTACAAAATAACGTGAAGAAAAGAAACAAGCAAAAAAAAAAATCATTAAACATAACTTTTTGTGAAACAATTGTCGATAAAACTATTCAGTACACTTAAGTAGTCCACTTTTTACTCATTTGAATTTTTACGCACATAACGATAACTAATATTTAAGGAAAGTAAGAAAGAATATCTCAAAATTATAGACCATAAAACAATAACACAATATTAAGTGACTATTTAAACCTTTAGAAATCCTAAACAAAATATTGTTTAGCAAATAGAAAATAGTATAACAGTTGAATAAAATATTGTCAATGATGATAATGTGGTTGTGGTGACTTCTAACAAAAGCAACAAAATGCCATTATTCAAAGCCTATTCAAAAGCATTGAGCAGAAAAGAAAAACAAAAACGGCCATTGAACTACATTTGCATATGCTTTTCTAAATTGTATTTAAATCTAGTATTAAGGAATACATAAATAAATTGAACAAATCAGAACATGTTGTTGTTGGAAGATAGTGGTTGGTATAGCCTTCCGTATAAACTCCACTTCAATGAGTTGTACTTGTTCCAGAATGTATTTATTTTCACGTCTGGCCGAGTTTTAAAAATCAATCCAGAAGCGAGGCTGCGAATGGAACACGTACTCTGCGCGATTTCATTTATTTTAAAATAAAATTAAACTAATACAACAAGCAAAACAATGATCATCCTTTCTTATGAAATAATTAGGGTGAACTAAAAAGGCAAAGAAAGTATCAACAGTCAAAATATAGTATTAATGGGGTAATGTTGAGCACTTAAGAAAGCCAGCCACGCTTTGGTCAGAGGACGATAAGTGTGGAAGTCCCACACACGATGAGATTCACGGTAGGACTGTCTCACAGGCTTGTTTTTCATATCTTTTTTGATTTTATAATTACATCCCACAAAATCATTCAAAACAAAAGAGATAGTCATTGGCAGTAGATCGTAGGCTAAATGCAAAGTCGATATCGACATATTTCTGTCTAGATGCAACGTAGACATCGACATATTTCTCTAGTTTATTAATCGTGCAGTGGACCTGATCCATATTTCTGGAATTTTCCAAACGTCTTACTACTTAATTCTATACTAATTGTATAGAAAATCAAACCGTTTTGTGAACGTCAAACGTTTAGATAGTCAACATAACCAATGTCAACATATCTTTTATTAGCTGCGTAAACATGTTTTAGTTTAGCACAGTATCTTTTGAGAAACTGTTAAACTCCCTAACATGTTTTTTTGTTCTTACCTCTTTAACCTAATAATAAGAAAAAAAATACCTCTTAGCATTTAGACCCCCCAAAAAATTACCTAAAAGGTAGACAAAATATTCTTATAAAAATAATAGTCAAAATCGATTTACATATTTTAACTCCTTTCTTTTTTCTCTCGTGGAAACTCCTAAAGCTAAACCTAAAATAAATTCAAGAAAGACTATAAATAGGCGAATGCATTCATACTTGTTAAGACCATCTTTAACTCAACTGTAAAACACTGTTTTAGGGGGTGTATTCAACTGAGAGTTTTAGGTGATTTGTATTAAAATGACAAATCCACTGTTATTCAAATATGAATTTCAAAAACTCATTTAAAATCCACTGTTATTGAACTTGACATTTTTTAAAGTACTTTTAAATCCACTGTTATTGAAAATATTTTAAGTTGCGGAGTTTTAAAGTTTTGAAGTGATTTTAGAGTGTTTGGGTGGAGTTTTTTAGTTAAAAAAATTAAAACTCAAATCCCATGATTCTAGGTGATATTCTAGAGTAGTTTAACAAAAATCACCTAAATCTCTGCAACTTATTAAAATCATCTAAAACTCCATTAAAAATCAAATCACATCAAATGTTAAATTGAATACACCCCCCTTAATGTATTTTTACACTAAAATCTCTCCACAACCTAATTGTAAAAATCACACTATTTTGGTGTAGAGTTACAGTATCACACTAAATTTGGTGTGTTACTGTTCACAATACTAAACACTGTTCACGCAGTACTATTAATTACATTAAACATCATTCACTTACTTTTATTAGTAAAATATTAGTTTTATAATTACTAGTGACAAAATAAATACATATAAAATAGTAAAATAAGTATATAAATCATTATGTTACATACAGTGAAATAGTTTATTTTAGTTTACTATTTTAATATTGTTATATGTAAAATTGTAGATATTTAAAAAAAAGAATTATGTGTGATATATTTTTGTTCAATATAATTACATAATTTTTTTAATTTATTATATATATTAATTAATAATAATTCTTTTAGTTTAATAATATAAAAATAAAAAAATGTAGTTTTGGTGTAAATTTTGATGTTATGGTTAGAGAAAGAAAAAAGTTTTAGTACTATAATTACATTAAAATAATGTAGTTTTTACACCAAAAATGGTGTTATGGGTTGGAGATACTCTTAGAGCATCTCACTGTGTGCAACTTAAATATATTTTTAGAAGCAAGCGGTTTCTATATGAGATCAAAATCTGAACTCCAGTACTAAATACAGATTCCAAGATAAATAAATGTAGCAATAAGATCAATGGTGAATAAATCATGTAACATCTCAGCTAAATCTTTTTGGTTGATCTTTTCAGTAGCTTACATCCAGTGCACAAAAGAAAGTCGTGTTATCGTGCCTCATCTAAATAAATATCTTAATGTGTTATTATCTTGTACACATCAAATTTAACATTTTTAACTCAAAAAGATCCTGTAAAATAAAAATTAGTTTTAAATTTATCACTTGGCTAATCAATTTTGTCGTATTCATCAATAAATCACCAATGAAACATATATACATGTTCTCATTTGTTTGCTGTTCAGTCTACCAAAAACTTGAGCTATCTTTATCAAGGACAGCTCAACCTCAAATTAAATTTTATTCAAACCCGGTTATCGAGCATCTACAGATCTTATAACTAGAGAGTAATAACTATAGTTTGCAAGGCAGGCCCCTACCACAATAGTACTAATGTAAACTAAAAGTCATATGTCGCCGACGACAACTTCCGGTCCTTTAGCTTCTTATGTTTTCTCTTTCTTGCTTCTTTACTCTGTGATCTGACTAATTGCTTTACATGTTTTTTGCTTTGTTCCTAACCTTTTCATTTTCATGTGTGTTGTTTGTTACCCATCACGTGCTACCTGCCTATGCTATGAAAATTGTCTTGAGAGCAACAAAACGCTTGATCAACAAAATTTCTTGACAAATGTACTATTCTACCTTTTTTTTTTCCTGTCTGAAGAAGGAGAACCGAAGATATCAAGCTTGGCTGCGCTACCCGTTTGCTTTGATTGATGAAACTGAAAACATACAAGGGTGAAATCCAACAGCCGGCGAAAACGCATTAAAATCCCCGAAAACATATCCCACACAAGGGAATCTCAAGCCCATACCAAGGACAACACATACAAAAACTACATCAATCACTTAAATAAAACTATACTCTTACATCTGAATCCGTAGACAATCCTTGAGAAGGAGAATAGAAGTAAGTCGACCAATCATAGAACTGCCGGCACTCTTGCCAAGAACCAACCAAGCACAAGAGAGAGTAAGTGATGTAGTGGCCAACACAGCAACACAAGACCAAACATACCTGCACTATCAGTTCACGGTACCGAGCCAGAACCAAAACGCCTAGAACACAACTCCAAAACGAGAAGAGACTAACACCTGAAACTAAAAGCCTCCTCCTCTAGCGAGCCTTCATCAGTAGACCTAAAACCCCAACCTCTTTATACTGCTTCACCGGACAGAAGCCACCGAGGGAGAGAGAATCAGAAGAACAACCGGAACACACTTATTACAAGGCTGCGATAAGGACTCCTTCAAGAGAGATGCAAGGTGACAAAATCCCTAAAACTTCTGAAGAACAATACGCCTGTTCTGCTCCCCACTCACAACCAGAACACCATCACACCACCACTTACACCGTAGCTGAAACTAGACAGAGGACAAACACTAAAAACCAACCAAGATGCTACATATTCAATCTTTATGCCAAATAACAAATATCAGGTGGAACAAATGATGAAGCACAAACCAAGCCGAAGCAATCAGACAAGGTTAACCCAAAACAACAACATATGAATCGGATTTTAACAGAGCGACCACTCAAGATCTAGAGATCCAAAGGAAATCAAAACCCTAAAATCCAGATCTGCAAAAGAAGCAAAGATGACCAGATGATGAAGAGAGAGTAGATGAACCAAACTACAAAAGAAACTAGAGATTCAGCTCCGATGTTGTGTAAGCCATCGGAGTTGAAAGAACGGCGGCACAAAGCGAAGCGAGAAGATTTTTTTTTTCAATTTTCTTACTTTTCTATTCTACCTATTTTCATTTTCGGTTTTTGTGCAGAACTAAAAATTGATTGTAAATAGATACTTTCTCAACCGTTTATGCTGAAATCGACTGAATAAAAACAATATCTATATATCTATCTATCTATCTATATAAATAAAGGAGCCTTTTCTGGCTTCTCCTTCCTCCACGTCATCAGAAAGGGATGGGCAAATTGTGACACGTCATCTACTTATTCTACCAAAGCTTTACGTCGATTCTTCGTATTGTTTCGAATGGGGCTGACTTATATTACTGAGCCTCAAACACTAAACTAAAAATATAACTGAGCTGACAGCACACATGGTCTATTTATTTTAATTTGTGGACTAAATGTAACAGTTGAAGCCCATCATCGTCTTTCTTATAATCAGTACTGCTTATAATCAGCTGAATTCTGTAGTCGACACCGTGACTCTTGGTTGTTCCGTCTACAATACACCGACCATAAAAACACAGGTGAGTAACGCCTTTTCCTTTCATTCAGTCAATCTCTGTAATGATATGATTGAATTAACAGCCTTAACAACACTCATTGCCAACGATTAGCTTCCCAACCTGCCATTGTAACTAGAAAACCTTCACCTATAACTAGAAGCTTTTCCAGGGCTTTGTTAGCGTCCACCGTTTAATTAAAGAATTCATAGGGTCGTCCCTTTTCTGTCAATTATGGTGAACGCTTAAGATGAACCCTAATTTAGTTCTTAAGGAGTTAAACCAGCCTCTGTTACATCCACGATCGACATGAACTGTTATTATTACTCTTAACTACTACTCATGAAATATGCATGCCTCCACAGGTTCCTTCTCCTGCCGTTTCAGTTATCATCGAATGACTCTGTGGCTTATAACGTCTGCAGCCCTCACCATAATCTTTATATATAAAGAACTGTTTTCATCTCTCCCTTGATGTCCACATCAGCATCCACCTAAGAAATATGCAAACCCACAACATGACACGTCAGATTAATAAAATGCTGTGTATTGGAGAATTGGGTTGTGTCTTTGTTATTCGTTTCACTTTGTGCGTCGGCGGCGATGACGATCGAGTGTCCTCGCTTTCGCGAAACTGATTGCGTTACCATTCTCTGTGTTCAATTCCATTAATACAGTTGCCCACTACGAGTTCTTCAATGCGACGCAAACGAGATCTGTAATATCTGGGTATAAATACTTCGGTATTTCTCTGCTGTAAGTCGCGATCTCTTCTTCTTTCTACTAATCATCCCATATTATCTTCTCTTATACTCATCCCTCTTAGTGGCTAACTCGAGAGTTATATATTTACCAGATTTGAAGTCAGGCAAACATTTATCTGTTGTTGAGGCTCATGATTGACGGTAATGTGAGTAGTTTTCTTTTTCAGATCCTGATTTTTCTGATTTATAAATTTCCGGTGAACTTATCCTGATTGATTGCTCTGATAGTTTGCCGGTGAACATGATCCTGTAATTTAGCATTATTAATACTATCATCTTTCCTTACGTGACGATAGTGTTTCTTTTTAGCCGCACCAAACCGGAACTGAGTTTGTATTATTAGACACATTGGAAGGTCTGTTTCTTTGTTTTGTTCTATAATTATGAATAGCTGGGTGTTGCTTGAATGTAAGTGAGATTAATATATTTGAGTTTTGGTTCCTATTGGTTCAGCCGGATGATACACTAAAAATGAATCCTTGCTACTGCCAAGTTAACAGTTGCAATTGTAGTATTTGAGATTCAAATCCAGAGGACCAGTCTACACTCTAGTTCTATAAGTTTCAAGGTCAAGCTAAGAAGAAGATATGATTTGATTTTAGTGGGCGATAGTAAACAAGCAAAATAAACACGAGTTTGATTCAATTAAACAAGAGCTAGCCTAGGGTATTTCATTGGGTGTTGAATTGGAGCCAAACAATTATTCAAGCGCTATGAAGTGCTTTCTAGAACTCGGATCACTCAGCTGGAACACTCCACTGTCGTGGTAGTGATCGCTTTGCAGATCGATCTCACCACCTAACTGTCGTTGGGATGAGAATCGATTGCAAGCTTTAGAGAACAGGTCCGATCAGTTCACTTACCACCCTAATATCTACTTTCGCTGATTAGGGATACTAAGCTCATTCAATACATGTCAAGTTATCATCCTAAGCGGTTAACTAGGCGATGAACTAGTGATCTAACATCAAGTGATCAGTTCAATGAAAGCAGTAAGAACAGTATGAATGAAGAACAGTTATGGATCGCTTATCTATGTTTAGCTCATGTCTCAACACCCTAAAAACCCTAGGCGAGCAAGGTCACTACTCGATCATGATGCACATAGACAAAGACATAAACCCTGAATAAAATTGCATAAGAACAGAGTAAGAAACAATAGGGTTCAGATGATCTTCTCTATGAGAGGATGGATTCTTCTCCCTTACAAGTTGCAGATCGCAAAATACTCAGTGTTCTCTTGTAAAAACTAGCGTAAGTAAAATAGAAAATAGATAGATGGCGTTTTATATGGAGGCGCCAATCAGAAGAAAAGAGATTAGGGCAACAGGGCTTAAAATCCCGAAATAGGAGTTTCCATATTCGTCTGGAACAATCGCCGGATCACTCCGTCTGCTTGTTCCGCTTGAGAGAGAACAGTCTCGGGATTGTTCTCTTGAGTGTTCTCCGCAGGAATGCTCCAAAAGGACTTCTTTTCATCAGGCACCTTCTCTTCTTTCTTCTGCTAACTCCAGACCTGTAAAAGGTCAAAAAGGACTAGACTGACACGAATTAGCGACTTCAAACAAAAGAAAATATATATACAATGATGTGAAAAACACCATATATCAATTCCCCCAGACTTAGATCCTTGTTTGTCCTCGAACAAGGCAAGTACCAAGAATAGGGAGAAAGGTTTGAAAGCGTGGGAACTCGCTTATTCTCAGCAACCATACTCTTACCACAAATCTCTGAACCATACAAGCTGTAGACTAGGACCACACACACTTACTGAGAACCCCCTGATCGTTGTTCGAAGATCTGCTCCTTACTCTATATCTTAACCTGAAAAGGCAACACTTTCGAGACAAAACTCCTTATGTTCAATTAAGATCAGCGTGAGCTTCTTGTCACAGGCTCTACTCAGAGAGAACAGGCTAGGTATAGAACAGGCTAACTTTTATGGTGGAGTTCAAGAGTGTTTAGGGTTTACCAAGAGTGGGTGCAGTATATCGCACAAAATGGTCGTGAGAGGACGGCTCCATTGAGGTCCACAGTCCTTACTCATCTCTGCCAATCGGACTGCTCTCCGATAGATCGATCATAGGACTGCTCTGCGCGATTCAACTTCCCCTTCAGAACACTTCACTGAAAACACCATTACTTTCCCAACTTCCCCAGTGGCATGCATCATAGATTCTTCCCCTTCTCGTCACCAGTAAATCAAAGCAAAACAAACAAATTCTCCTTTTTTTTTTTTTTTTTTTTTTTTTATATATACTGAATTACAAAATGCTGGGGTGACGAGCAAGGAGGTAACAAGTGATGTACATGATGCCACTGGTGATTCGTTCTGGTCTGATCTAGCCACTTACTTCTTCGTTGTTCTCCATAGTATGGGAACAAGCACTCCGGTTGTTCTCTTACGTATCGGAACAAGCACTCCGGTTGTTCTGCCTGCTTCCATTGTGTGAGCATTGATGAGTAAGAACTGCGTCGATCCTTTCCTCTCCGACCTTTTTGCACATATCTGCACATAAAGTACTAGAAAAGCAAATGCATGAGGGTGGAATTAAAGGTCAGGGTTCAAGGTGGGAACTAGCTAAAAATGAGCTAGCCACTCAGGAACAGCAAGAGGGATAAAATCGGATAAGAAGTCCTGAGTGCAGTTCTCATTCTACCCTGATCTAGTGCCCATGACAAGAAGAATTAAAGTCCAGATTAGGTTCAGATAAAGTGGAGTTAAGTCTGCCCAGTGTAACCTGATCGGTATAGAACTTCTGGAGTGTCAAATGAGATAAGTCAGGGTGTTCCAGGTCCATGTGTGGGTCTTTCATCACTGCTAAGGTCACTGAATAAGAAGGTTAAAAGCACGAGGTGGTTAAAGAGCATCACAAATAAGGTCCTGATTCCCACAATAGTTTCGACTGACTCGATCCTAAAAAAAAAAAACTGACTCGATAAAAACATAAAAATGACACAAGGACTGACTCAAAAAGCACACAAGTACATTGCTCCCCCAGACTTAGTTCACACCATCCCTGGTTGTGAAAATAAATCAGAGGAAGCTGAAACAAACCAAACAGAAGCAAATAACATGAAAAATAAATAGTTCAGATGGATAAGACAAGGGATAGAAATAGTCCTTTCGGACTCAGTCTGAATCGCCGCTACCGGAGTGACCAGCTGTCCTCCTGTTCCTCGGCAGTCTCACTCCTCCAGTCGATGTGCCTGCTTGTTCCTTGCCTGGGCGCCTTGTTCTCTGCGGTGTACGCTCCTCCTGTGCTCCAATGCAGCCGCCTGTGATCGCCCTGAGTATCCTCTTCATGAGGCTGTTCTTCTTCTTCTGGGAATCAACCATCCAGCGTCTGTAGGCGTGATCATCAGTCACATCGGTGAAGTCCTCCAGGTCGTACTCACCATCAGCCGGTGGAGTCACATGCTCCACATCATCCATGTCTTCATCATCGTGCTGAACCGGTGCCTTAGGATCATCGCAGAGGTGCTCTTCAGCCGGTGAGAACACAATGTTTTCCAAGGATAAGAAGTCTGTGGACCCAGGCATAGGGAGCTTGCAGTACAGAGGGTTCCCTTCTTTGTCCTGGAACTTGTAGGTGGTCTCGTCGCGCAGGATGTGACATGCGATCAGGTAAGGAGTATCGATGTACTCAATCGCATAGACGACCGTGTAAGAGCTGAGGTTGATGTTGAAATGCTGGAACAAGGGAGTGAGCAGACTGCCGCAACGATCCTTCTTATCATCGGTTCGAACCAGTGTGTCTCTGCGCTCAGCGAACATGGAGATGAGATGATACCCTGGGTTGGTCTTGACTTCCTGGATCGGGGTGATGTTCTCTCTGCGCATCTCGTCCTCAAGTCCCGTGTAGAGAACTTGGAGCTCTCCATTCGTGATCTTGGAGGTGTACTCCTTTGCGAACAAGACGTTGGACACAATCTTGGCGATGATCCGGATAGCGGGGTTCCGGATCTGCGACTGATAGGCCTTGAGAGAGGTGAACTTGCCGGCTGCGATGAGGTCCCAAAAGGTGTCTGCCGGTTTGAACTTTCTTTCCACTGAAATCCCCTTTGGCGTGTCTGCAATCTCGAATAGAGAGTTCAGGTCGTCGAGAGAGATGGAACAGAATTTGCCATCAGCCATGAAGGAGAAGAAGCAGTTCTCATACGAAGGCGCATTGGGGTTCTGGTAAGTGATCTTGCACGTCGCGAGCACTTGCCTGACCAAGTCGGGGTAGAGAACCTGAGCCTGGTAGCAGAGAGGCATGATTCCCATAGCCTGCATCGTGTCGAACACCTCAGTGTCAAGGCCTAGATCGCCTAGTGTTTGCTGGTTCACGAATCGCGTGGGCAAGATCTCTGCTAGGAGGAGTTTGTTGTAAACCGCCGCCGACTCTTTGTCCCATCCCTCGACGTTGAAGTCAAGGAGCATCTGATCATTTAGGTCGATGGGCGCTCCCTCAGTCTTGTTCGGCCACGGGTACCCTGGTGGAGCACTCGCGGCTGGAGAAGCCGTGCTCTTGGTGACTCTAGCGTTCCGCATCTTTGGAGGCATCTACAAGACAAAACAAAACCCAATATCAGCACAGTTCATCGGTTGTTCTAGAAACGATGGAACAATCCAATCTTCTTGTTCTACTCAAGTCCATCGATTACTAGACAACCTATACAAGCCTCAATCTTAACAATATAGATCGCAAAGGCCAAGAATCACAAGCAACAAATCGGTTCCTCTTCCATTGAAATTCAATCAAGAATTCGATCCTAGTAGCAAGTATACTATCAAGGGCTACAACCTAGGATGAAATCGCAAATCATAAAGGAAAGAGAGAACCCAAGAAATCACTCCCAAATCGCGATTTGCATGCGCAAAAAGGGAGAGAGTTCTTGGTGATTACCTTGATTGGAGAGATGATTCCTGCAAAACAACCCAATCTCAAGAGAATCCCAAGAGTTTAGAACCAAAATCGATGAGAAAAGAGAGAGGTGATTTTGCGATTTTTAGGGTTCTAAGGGGGGGGGGTGGTTTGCGGCGAGAGAGATGAAGTGGGGAAGTGGAATGTTTGGGTTTTTAATAACCAATCAAAACCGCTTCCCCTTCCTTTTTTTTTTATTTTTTATTTATTTTTTTTTTGTTCGAGAACTTACCTGGGAACAGTCGGCGGAACAACCGCTGGAGTGCTCCCCTGGAGTGATCTCGAATTTTCTTGATTTTTCAACCTGCAAGTTAGTTCCTAGAAAGATAAAGACAAAGAGAAAACAATATTTACACTCACCAGTGGGTTGCCTCCCACCAAGCGCTTGTTTTCTGTCACTAGCTTGACTTCAATGAGCCGATTAGGCTTGAGGGGGATCGCTCAAGGGTATCTCTACACCTTCAGCGATTGTTGTGTCAGCAAGATATGGCTTGAGACGCTGACCATTAACAACAAATTCTCCTCCTCTTGTGTCCAGCAACACAACAGCTCCATAAGGGCGGACCTCCTTAATGGTGAAAGGTCCCGACCATCTAGATTTGAGCTTTCCAGGGAACAGCTTAACCCGCGAATTGAAGAGTAAGACCTGATCGTTCGGAGCAAAGCTTCTGCTGATGATCCGCTTGTCATGGAACACCTTGGTCTTTTCCTTGTAGATCTTAGAACTCTCATAGGCCAGATGCCTGATCTCTTCCAACTCGTGGATCTGAATGGTTCGCCTCTCCTTGGCAGGTTTGATGTCGAAATTGAGTAGTTTGACAGCCCAAGCCGCCTTGTACTCTAGCTCAACAGGTAGGTGGCACGCCTTGCCATAGACCAGGTGATAGGGAGTGGTCCCTAGAGGGGTCTTGTAGGCTGTTCTGTACGCCCAGAGAGCATCGTCAAGCTTAAGGGACCAATCCTTGCGGGTGGCGTTGACAGTCTTCTGGAGGATGTTCTTGATCTCTCTGTTGGAAACTTCCACTTGACCACTTGTTTGAGGATGATAGGCGGTTGCAACCTTGTGTTTCACACCATTCTTACTCAGCAATCCTTGGAACACCTTGTTGATAAAATGAGTTCCACCATCGCTTATAACCACTCTAGGCACTCCAAATCTTGGAAAGATAATGGAGGTGAACATCTTGGTTACAACTCGCGCATCATTAGTTGGACTAGCAATTGCTTCCACCCACTTGGAGACATAGTCCACAGCAACTAGGATGTATTCATTCTTGTGAGAGACTGGGAAAGGTCCCATGAAATCGATCCCCCAGCAATCGAACACTTCAACTTCCAAGATGTAGTTCTGAGGCATCTCGTTTCTCTTGCTTATACTCCCCATCCTTTGGCATGAATTGCATCGAGATATGAAGGCGTGAGCATCCCTGAACATAGTAGGCCACCAGAAACCGGCTTGGAGGATCTTGGAAACAGTCTTGAAGGTGGCGAAGTGACCAGCATAAGAGGAACCATGGCAGTGGTGAAGGATCCCTGGAATATCAGCCTCTAGAACACATCTTCTGAAGATCCCATCCTTGCCTTGCCGATAGAGATACGGCTCATCCCAGAAGTAGTGCCTCGCCTCCCTCAAAAATTTCCTCTTCTCATTCCCAGTGAACCTCAAAGGCTCTTTCTCAGCTGCCAAGAAGTTGGCAATCTCAGCAAACCATGGAAGATTCGGGTACTCCTTCTGGATCACTGCAACAAATGCTCCTTCTACGCGGGAACAGTCCTTAATGGCAGGTGATGACTGCTCCATGTTGCGCAGACCAATCGCATTGACGTACTCCATCGGTTGTTCCACATCAAGAACTGTCTCATCTGACACTTTCATCCTGGAGAGATGATCTGCCACTCCATTATAACCTCCCTTCTTGTCTCTTATCTCTAGATCAAACTCTTGGAGCAAAAGGATCCATCTTAAGAGGCGCGGTTTAGCATCCTTCTTCGTGAGCAGGTACTTGAGAGCCGCGTGGTCTGTGTGCACAATCACCTTTGATCCAACCAGATAGGATCTGAACTTCTCAAAAGCGAACACGATGGCAAGGAGCTCCTTCTCTGTAGTTGCGTATCGGCATTGAGCTTCATCTAAAGTTCTGCTTGCATAGTAGATCACGTGAAGCTTCTTGTCTTTACGCTGTCCAAAGACTGCTCCCACTGCAAAATCACTTGCATCTGTCATGATCTCAAAAGGGAGATCCCAGTCTGGAGGTTGAACAACTGGTGCACTGACTAGAGCTCCCTTGATCGTATGGAATGCGGCTAAGCAGTCACTGTCAAAGGCAAACTGAGCTTCCTTGCAGAGCAACCGAGTGAGTGGTCTCGCGATCTTAGAGAAGTCTTGGATGAACCTCCTGTAGAAACCAGCGTGTCCCAAGAAACTCCTGATTCCCTTCACTGAAGTTGGTGGTTGCAGACTCATCATGACCTCGATCTTTGCCTTGTCCACCTCAATGCCCTTCTCGGATATCTTGTGTCCCAGAACAATCCCATCTCTCACCATGAAGTGGCACTTCTCCCAGTTCAGCACCAGATGCTTCTCCTCGCATCGCTTCAGTACCCTGCACAAATTTGACAAACATACATGAAAGGAGCTTCCATAGACGCTGAAATCGTCCATGAAAACCTCCATTATGTCTTCGATCAGATCAGTAAAAATCGACATCATGCATCGCTGGAAGGTCGCTGGGGCATTGCACAAGCCGAATGGCATCCTCCTGTATGCATATGTTCCATAGGGGCATGTGAACGTCGTCTTCTCCTGATCATCTGGATGGATGGGAATCTGAAAGAAACCTGAATAACCATCTAAAAAGCAATAGTAAGGGTGGTTAGCCAATCTCTCAAGCATTTGATCAATAAAAGGAAGTGGGAAGTGATCCTTACGAGTCGCAGCATTCAACTTACGAAAATCAATGCACATGCGATGACCAGTAATTGTTCTAGTGGGGATCAATTCATTCTTTTCATTTGTTATCACAGTGATCCCCCCTTTCTTAGGAACTACATGCACAGGACTAACCCACTTACTGTCAGAGATCGCATAGATCACACCTGCTTCTAGAAGTTTCATTATCTCTTTCTTTACAACATCTTTTAGATTCGGGTTTAACCTCCTCTGATGTTCTACAGAAGTCATCGATTCATCTTCCAGGTGTATTCTATGCATGCACAAATCAGGTGAAATGCCAGGTATGTCAGCTAGAGAGTAACCCAAAGCCTTACGATACTTTCTCAGCTCACACAAAAGCAGAGCAGTCTCTGCATTGTTCAGGTCAGCATTTATAATGACAGGATATGTGGAGTTAGGTCCAAGAAACGCATACCTGAGTCCCTTGGGAAGGGATTTGAGCTCTACCTTTGGAGCTTTCAGCTCGCTCCATGAGTCATCAGTCTGAGCTGCCGGAACAGACGGGTTCTGAGGTGCGGTTGCTCCAGTCGCTGTGCTGGAGTCACTGTTCTCCCCCAGACTTAGATTCGCCACCATCCTCTCCATAGTCCTGGCTGAATCCAGGAACTTAGCATAGGCATCAGCATCAACATTCTCTAAGCTCTGCTCGGCTTCAGCTCTGACTAAGGCGAGTTCAAGTGGATCCTCGGTGAGAATCTCCTCGATCATTCCTTCATGCGGCTCTAACGGATCACCATCTTCTTGGACAGTGAAAGTTTGTCCATCCAGCATTGGCTTCTTGAGCATCTGATCCATCTCGAACTTCATCACAATATCTCCAAGGTGGAGATCAATCTTCCCTTGTCGGACATCAATGATAGCTCCAACAGTGCAAAGGAATGGTCTGCCTAGGATCAGGGGGTTGTTGGAGTCTTCCTCGACTTCCAGAACAACGAAATCGGCAGGAACAATCGTGTTTCCAACCAGAACTTGAAGATCTTCGAGGATTCCAACTGGAGACTTCACAGATCGATCAGCAAACACAAGTGACATCCTGGTAGGCTTGAAGTCAGTGTATCCAAGGCGCTTAGCCACAGTATATGGCATGAGATTTATGCTCGACCCTAGGTCGACTAGCGAGCACGAAAAGAGTGTTCTGCCAATCTGAACCGAGAGAACGAATTTTCCCGGATCACCCAGCTTCTTGATCCTTCTGTTCTGGAGCACCGCACTGCATTCCTTAGAGACAATCATGAACTCGCTGTCATCAGATATCTTCCCAGAGATCAATCCCTTGACGAAGCTACGCATGGATGGTATCATCTGGATCGCACTCATCAGAGGGAGCTTGATAGTTAGGTCTTCCAGCATCTTCCTGCACTTCATCTCTTCCTTATCCTTGCGTGTAGCTTTAGCTGGAACAGGATAGGGCACTTTCGGTACATATGGGCGAGCAGAAGAGGGTGCTGCAGTTGGTGGAACAACCCCAGCGGGTCGCTCTGCTTCAGGCGGAACAGTCTCAGTAGGTTGTTCTGCGTCGTCCTCATCTGTGCGTACAGCCTCAGGTGGCTGATCCGACTCCTTCTGCTTCCCTTTCTCAGCCGATGTGAATCTCCTGGGGTCTAGATCAGGCAGTTGCTTTCCACTCCTCAAACCTACTGCATTGCACTCTTTGGGGTTCTTGTCTGTTTTTCCAGGGAGAGTTCCTTGTTGTCTCTTCACGTTCTCAGCAGTCTGAGCAATCTGAATATCCATCTGTCTCATATGGCTTGAGACATTGTCATACTTCACACTCAGGTCATTGAACATATGATTCATCCTGGTGTTGATGTCGTTAGTGACCTGGTTCAGTGCTTTCCCTTGGATCTGCTGTCCTTGGAGCAGCTGGCTCATCATATTGGCGAGGCTCTTCATGTCATCATGCGGAGCAGTCTGAGTCGGTTGTGCAGCTTGCTGATTAACCGGCTGTTTCTGGCTGTGGAACTGGGCGTTCTGAGCTGGGTTAAGGACAAAGGTTCTTCCCTGATTGCCATAAGGCCTTTGGTATCCACTGTTCTGACTCTGGTTCCCTTGAGCCTTATCGTCTGGTTTAGGGGCATTGAACAGATGGGGATTGTTCCTCACGTTAGGGTTCGGGTGATAGTTCTTGAACTGCCATCCTTGCCCATTCACGTAGCTCACTTCGTGCTGATCCGCAGCAGACTGATCTGCCTCTGATGCGCCATCCGCGGTAGCTTTATCCTGTGGAGATTCCTCCATGATGAAGACCTGGTTCTGGTTACTCTTAATCAGCTGATCGACCTTGGCAGAGAGCTCATCAATCTTGCTGTTGTCGATGCTCTTCACCTTCTGAGAGCGATCAGTCTCGCGGTTATTGTCAGCTGAGCTTGAGGCCATGTTCTCAATCAACTCGAATGCACCTTGAGTGGACTGAGTCATGAAGTCTCCCTTACTGGCTGAGTTCAAGGCGTTCCTGTATTCCCAGCCTACTCCATCGTAGAACACTCCCAGCAGATAGTCTTCTTCAAAACCGTGATGTGGGCACTCTCTGCGGTAGACATTGAATCGCTCCCAAGCATCGCAGAACGGCTCGTCCACCAACTGTTTGAAGGTCACGATCTTCTGTCTCAGAGCTGCCGTCTTCGATTTTGTGTAGAAGTGGCTCAAGAAGGCTTCTCGGACTTGTTCCCAGGTGGTGAGTGATCCGGTGGGCAGTGAATCAAGCCAGCGAGCAGCCTTCCCATCAAGAGAGAAAGGGAACAGAGTACACTTGATGTAATCGGGTGGTACTCCATTTGCCTTAGTGAAACCACACATCTTCTCGAAGTGCTCGATGTGGTCCATCGGTATCTCAGCAGGAAGTCCATTGAAGATCTTCCTTTGCACTAGACTTATCAAGGCTGGCTTGATCTCGAAGTCTTGCCTAGTGCACGGTGGAGGGGTTATGGCAGATCGCGTAGCAGGCAGATTACGCAATAAGTTTCTCTGGCCGATCTGGACCACTTCCTCCTCTTGATTTGCAGCATTCAGAGCAGCTTGCTCGGCAGCAGCTTGCTGCGCTTGGATCGTCTGCTGCATCTGCTGCATCTGCTGTTGCATGAGTGCAAGAGCAGCAGTGAGATCATCTGGATGATCACCCATGTTGGTGTTCGTTGATCTCGGCTGTTGACGGTTCTGTCGTTCCAATCTCGCTAGTTCTTCGTTAGAAAGCTGATGCAATGGTCCTTGTGCGTTGCTCCGAGTGTGTCTACTGGTCATGCACCTGGATCATCAGCTGAAACAAAGAAAATAACACGAGTTAGATATCTTAGACTAGATATGAAACCGAAAATTAGAGGTAAAAAATCTGGTCCCCGTCGCAACGGCGCCAAAACTTGATACACTAAAAATGAATCCTTGCTACTGCCAAGTTAACAGTTGCAATTGTAGTATTTGAGATTCAAATCCAGAGGACCAGTCTACACTCTAGTTCTATAAGTTTCAAGGTCAAGCTAAGAAGAAGATATGATTTGATTTTAGTGGGCGATAGTAAACAAGCAAAATAAACACGAGTTTGATTCAATTAAACAAGAGCTAGCCTAGGGTATTTCATTGGGTGTTGAATTGGAGCCAAACAATTATTCAAGCGCTATGAAGTGCTTTCTAGAACTCGGATCACTCAGCTGGAACACTCCACTGTCGTGGTAGTGATCGCTTTGCAGATCGATCTCACCACCTAACTGTCGTTGGGATGAGAATCGATTGCAAGCTTTAGAGAACAGGTCCGATCAGTTCACTTACCACCCTAATATCTACTTTCGCTGATTAGGGATACTAAGCTCATTCAATACATGTCAAGTTATCATCCTAAGCGGTTAACTAGGCGATGAACTAGTGATCTAACATCAAGTGATCAGTTCAATGAAAGCAGTAAGAACAGTATGAATGAAGAACAGTTATGGATCGCTTATCTATGTTTAGCTCATGTCTCAACACCCTAAAAACCCTAGGCGAGCAAGGTCACTACTCGATCATGATGCACATAGACAAAGACATAAACCCTGAATAAAATTGCATAAGAACAGAGTAAGAAACAATAGGGTTCAGATGATCTTCTCTATGAGAGGATGGATTCTTCTCCCTTACAAGTTGCAGATCGCAAAATACTCAGTGTTCTCTTGTAAAAACTAGCGTAAGTAAAATAGAAAATAGATAGATGGCGTTTTATATGGAGGCGCCAATCAGAAGAAAAGAGATTAGGGCAACAGGGCTTAAAATCCCGAAATAGGAGTTTCCATATTCGTCTGGAACAATCGCCGGATCACTCCGTCTGCTTGTTCCGCTTGAGAGAGAACAGTCTCGGGATTGTTCTCTTGAGTGTTCTCCGCAGGAATGCTCCAAAAGGACTTCTTTTCATCAGGCACCTTCTCTTCTTTCTTCTGCTAACTCCAGACCTGTAAAAGGTCAAAAAGGACTAGACTGACACGAATTAGCGACTTCAAACAAAAGAAAATATATATACAATGATGTGAAAAACACCATATATCACCGGAGCAGCTTCGATGGACCGAACGGCAGCTGCGATGTCCCAACACGCAGCTCGCATCAGAGACAGCAGTATCAATTTCATCTCAAGCAGAAAGACCAAGAGCAAACTGCATCAGACAGTGGTGGCGTGTACCTTTCCATCATTCACCACGAGATGGAAGAGTCTTTGTTCGGAGACTCGGAGCAAAGGGAGATGGTTTTAGCTGGTAACCACCCAAGAAGTCAGTTCTATGGAGAGTTTTTGGGTTTAGCCAAAGCGGTATGGCTGCTTCATATCTTGGCCTTTTCGCTCGATCCGTCCCCAAGTCACTTTGAAGCAAACAGAGAAGCCGAGTTTCACTCTCAGTACATGGAGAGTGTCGTGAGGTTCTCGGATGGCCGTGTTCCCACGGGTCAGGTCGTAGGGTTTCCTGTTGTCCAGGATTCAAGCTCAGCCATCAAGGGAAATGGTCCATCATCAAATCCAGAGTTTACTTGGTTCCAAGGGCGTAAAAATTATGTTTCATTGAGTTCAGTTTTCGTAGTAATGTCATGTTGGTTAAGTTAAGTCTTAGTTTTTGTAAGAAATAAAGTGACCGTTTAAAATAAGAGTTTTAAAAATTGGAGTAATAATGTTTTAATTATTAATCTAACTGACTAAAGTTCAAGTAGCATAGAAGTGTATACATGACAAAATTCGACGTCTTATAACGAATAATGTAATAAGTTATATGTTCTTTTAGATGAGGGATCTCTGGAATCAATCTAACAATACTTCTCTTGGAAACACTTTCTTCACCTGTCACAGAGAGAACAGGATTAAAGAGATGAAGAAGAAGAGCCTTTCCATCATTATAAGAAAGTAAAAGAGAATAAGGAGAAGAATCAGAATAAGGAGGTCTTCTAGAACAGTACACACATGAGACGAACCCGTTTCTAAGGAAGTAAGGTATGCATGTTCGGTTCAACAAAGAGTGTACCTTGCCATTTTTAGTTTCCCTCTTCCTCATTCACAAAGTTAATTTCTTTTCTTGACTCATTGCGTAAGTGCAACTTAGAGAAAATCTTTTTCTTTGGTAAAAAAAAAAAAACAGACTTAGACAGAACCTTTTAAAAAAAAAGTTTACAAAACCATTTAAAACTAAATTTGACATAATTATTAATTTTGTTTACTACTAAGATCAAATCTACTAAAAAAAATCTACTAAGGGCCTGACTGGTTCAAACGCAGCGGTTGCGGTTGCGGATGCGGGAGTTTGCGGGTGCGGGTGATTGCCGTTTCAAGTGTTACATGGCGTTTTGTATGACTGGCGTAACGTTTAAAAATTGTTGCGTTTGCGGGATGTTTGTGACTGGTTGATTATGAAACATTACAGCAGTTTAATAATAAATTATCAATATAAACATATTATAATATTATAAAATATAAAGAAAAATACTATTGTGATAAAATATAATAACTGTTAATATAATATGATTAATAATAATATTAAGTTTATTTTTTAATTTTTAAATAGTTGAAAGTTATAGTTTTAATATTTTTATGAAGATTTATATTAAAACTTTTAAAGAATATTTTGTTTCTTTTTTATATATGTGTATATCTTTATATATGTATGTATATTAACTTTTAAAAATTATGATGAATAGCTACTTTAAAGTTTTTATAAAAAATACTATATTATTTGTGAATTTAAATTAATATATAAAATGTGTATATATTTTTATTTATAATATTTTAAATTTTAAATTTTTAAGTTTAAAATATTTAGAAAAAAAAGTTTAATATTTTTTTATCCAACCGCAACCGCCCGCAACCGCAAACGCTAGCTGGAACCAGCTTTTGATTTTAAGAGGTTCGGAGCGGTTTGAAGCGATTTGTAGCGGTTTGTATGATTGTTTTGAAACGCTATCAACCGCTACCAACCGCAAAAGCTACGTTTGCGGGTGGCAGCGGGAAAACCAGTCAACCCCTAAGACATCTACCCAACATTTTCTCTCATTAAAATTTAATTTTCAATTCAAACAAACTTTTAATATCGTTTTCATCCAGCAGATGATAAAATAGTAATAAAATAGTGATAATACATAATCGCTGTAAAATATTTTGATACTTTTCCCTAACAATTACATAATATAGTTAGCCAGTGATTTGAAAAGAGAAATTGCAAAATTGTTGTTGATTTTATAAAGTTGAGTCTTTTAAACTTTATTTACTAAATCAAGTAGAAAAATTCAAAGAATTTATAACCATAAAAGAATACCAAAATGCTACGATTCTATCATGTTTTTATGAAATGAGAAAGTAAATTATCTTATTTTCTAACCACACTCAGTATAATTTATCATATACAAGTGAAACTTATCGTGTCTATAAACAGAGAGTAACACTTGAAGCAATGTTCTTAAGGAAGTACTTTTAGAAAGAAACCGATTGGTTTGAGATACATGATCTCAAATTATTCACATATGTAAAAAATAACTATGTACATTAGTTGTGTTACATGAGTTTTAATGTAATTTTTATAGTAGAAAATTTATGACACTATCCGAATAATTTATAGCATAAAACATATTAGCGGATTTATGTCCGTCACATATAAAAATAACTATAACTCTTTTATGTTTTTTTCTTCAACATATATATATATATATATATTGTAATGTGCACATATATATAATAAATAAATGATTATTATTTATTAAAAAACTAAACATTTAAAACTAAAATAAATATTAAAAATATAATGTTATTTATCACAGAATAGTGAATTACGGTTACTGTCATTATAATTAAAAACAAAAAATATTTATTATTATGATCTCATAATTCTTTCTTATTTGTTTGGTTATAATATTTTTAATGTAGATAAATTAATAAAAAATAAATTTTATTGTAATTTCCCGCCCGTAGGGCGGGCCGACCCTAGTTCCTAAAACAAATCTGTACTCTCTGATGTTCTTCCCTACTATATATTTTGTGTGTGTAAATGTCCTTCCTCACTATTTCACTTCCCCCATTATGTCTAAAGCTAGGTCGCCAAAAATCAAAACCAGTGTTGTTGCACAGAGCGCGAGATTGCGCAATGAGGTGTTGTCGAAGATGATTCAGATTATGAATCCACGCCAGTTGTTCCTCCTAATGACGAATACGTTTCAGAGTGACGAATACGTTTCAGAAGATGAATTAGACGAATCTTGTACTGATTCGGATTCGGAATCTGATTGAAGTTATTAGTAAGTTTGTCGTTTATGAAGATTAAGAAATTGTAGTATGAAAAAGTAAACACTTAGTAACTTGTAGTTTATGAAGTTTTTAAAATTTGTAATATAAATAAGTAAACACTTAGTAACTTGTGGTTGATAGTTTCTAAATTTGTAATATATAATAAGTGAAGATCTTAATATATAAAATGTTTAATTTATGAAATTTTAAAAATTTAAAATATAAAATGACTAGATTTCTTAGTTTTAAAATGTCAATATATTTTGTCCAAACATAAAAATTTGAACTTAGTTCCTAATCATAATTAACATATATATTTAAGTTTTTTAGTTTTTTATATTCTCAAATTCTAATTATTAGTTTTGAGATTTCATAAAAAATACGTTTTTCTAAAATCTAACTAAACCCGAAACCCTGTCTATACCCTAAACCCATAGAACCGACTAGATATAACAAATCTAAAATCATATGTTTAATTAAATTAATAAAATTGTTTGATTAAATTAATATAATATTATCATTATAAATTATGTATAAAATTATAAATTAATAAAATTAAAAGTAAATAGCAATCATAATATATTTTCTTTATAAATATTTATATCTGTGCATTAATACAGGAAACTCACCTATATATATCTATCCATATATATAAAAAAATGTTCCTTCTCTCCCATGAAGCCACGTCATCGCCAGCCTGGAAAGTCGTCTTCTGTGGTGCCGACACGTGTCCAAAACGCAGGTAATCTTGCGTTTCATTTAATCTATGACGTATTGGGCTTAAATCATGTTACATGTATGTATGAGCTTATATCAATATCTCTTAGTGTTATTTCCGGCCCGTTTAGTATGTCACTTCTGTGTAACCCTAATTGTGTTGAAACGAACGGAAAAAAATACATTTCTCTCCCATCTTCTACTTGGCGACCTTGACGATACAGTTTTCCATCAATCCCGTCTTTTGTTCCCCCTCTATATCCTCTTTAATGCTTCGTTCGAACTGGAAGCTGGTGATATTTGCGTATAAATACGGGTGAATGTTTCTCTCTTCCTCTCATCTCATCTCCAGATTCTTAGAGCTCATACTAAAAGATCGTAATATGGCTGATTCTCACTGTAGGAGTTCTTTATATGATTTTTTTTCCTGAACGGATTAAGCAAGAACGGACTCCGGCGGCGGATTGCATTCCCGGCAAGAGCTGCGGCGATCAAATGGCTGTATAATCAGAAGAACCCGGCGGCGAAGAGGATTCTGCAGGAGGTTAAGGAGATGCAACCAAATCCATCTGATGATTTTATGTCTCTTCCGCTTGAGGTATATAACCTTACATTACTCCCTTTGAGATTTCGTCGGAGATGTTTGATTGAACATATATTGTAAATGATTTACTACTCTCGGTGTTTGATTCAAATTCTGCTTCTATAGATCTAGAAATGGTGTTTGAATCAGGCGACCAAGGAGAAGTATCCTCATGTATTCACTAAATCTGTTGGTTTCTCTCTTCATTGAACACTCTGCTCTTATGGTTGAGTTTTGTTTCTTTCTCCTTTCAGTTCGCACTGCTTTTGTGGCTGTCATTGCATTCATGTCTACAAGCCCTAATGGAGCACTGGGATCAGTAGACTATCCAAAAGAAGAGTGACTTACACTAGCTACTAAATCACCAAAGGCAGCACCCAAGTTTGGCTCTCCTGAACTTCAAAAACTTATTGATGAGGTATAAATCCTTCTAGACACCCTTCTATGCATAATATTTTGGCGAGAGTATATGAATTTGAAGGTAATTTGAGCTATTGAACCAGTCGATTATGGGATAGCATTTTGTCTTCATAAACCTTAGGAATAGCTTTTGATAGTAATGGCTTTTAACCTATACATAAGGTCAAAAATCTCCAGCGTGTAAGTGCTTGCATAAACGAGAGTATCAACATTACTCACAAATATTTTAACTTAGATCACATCTCTTATTTTTCTGTGTTTCAAAACATATAATACTGGTACAGGTTTCAGTTATTCTCAAACAAATGTACTGTCTATTGTTTTATGTTTTCTTTCAGTGAAACGACCTATCTATTATTCATTTTCAACTTTATAAATGATTTCAGTAATCAAGTCCTCTTAATATGTGCAGATTCTTCACTACATCCTTAGCAAAGCAACCGTTGTTTGTGAGTAATGTGTAAGAGCGTTGAACGATCTTGCAACACGTTTATACATGTGAATCAACGAGAAAACAGAACAACCATAGATCCCCGAGTTGGTTGTTTGTAAGTAATGCGTTAAACGATCTTGCAACACGTTATTTTTGAGTAATGTGTAAGAGCGTTGAACGTTCTTATAGCCTTCACAAGAGTTTCTGCAGACTCATCATCTTTCTCATTCCTCTTCTTTCTAACAGTCATGAAAAACTCATGGGACTGGTGAACAGAAATACTGAGTTATGAACAACTCATGTGTATCCTGCAAAGCTTCTGACAGAATCAAGAGACCTGGAAACGAAAACCCTACCGCAAGTGATTATGATCCGTTGCAACATTCACATCCATTGAAGACAGCCACTGTACATGTTCAGCCTGCTTGCGACAAGAGCACTGTTTAGAGCTACTGGTTCTAGCATTTGAGTGTTTTCTCAAAAAGGCACGCAAGAATTAATCGATCAAGTTAGAAAATTGGTAATTTATCATACTGACCCAGTCACAGAGATACTTTCTATGATGAAAGTAACTAATCATTATTACACAGGAAAGATATTTATCTTCCTAATTGGAGTGAAAGTATACATGCTAACGGAAATTAAAGTTGTGCTTTAATGATATACGTTTATAGCTTATAGCGGAATCTCTCCAGAACAGTAAAGATATGTTCTTTTTCTTTCTTTCTTTTTTGCTAGCAAGTAGGATATGTTCTTTCTAAAATAAAAAGATATGAAAAAGTTTAACTACAAGAATGAATGACATGAAATATGTTTATTCAGATCATAGCACAATCAAATAAATGATAATCTTACCAAAAAAAAAACAAAAAGTCGAGTTCTTCCAAATGGATCACAGGAAATGAGGTATAGAAAATAATAAAATGAAAAACAACTTTTGTTTAGCAAGTTTTTTTTAACAACGCATTTGGATAGCCAACTGTTCATGTGTTGAAATTTAATTGCCCTGTTCAACTAAATTAAAGCCAACTGTAAATTTTGTATGTTGAAATTAAAGCCAACTGTTCATATGTATAAACTTGGATATCAGTCTCCTCACTTTTGAACTTTTGTGATTGCCCTGTTTTGTAAGTAGTTACAAGATTTATAAAGTAGTCAGCTATAAATTAACCATTATTGCTATTTAACATTATTGCTTAATAATATGTTTAAAAAGTAATTTCTTTTATAATACACACAAAATATTATCCACTACCCGATCCTTCCGAACCCAAAATATCACAAATCACAAATAACATGATGAGCTCAAATTTTTGTAAAAGAAAAACAAGGTAAAGAATTAAGTTTACCAGAAAAAAACATGAAGAATTAAAGACCATTAGAAGTCTTGACACCATATCAATGCACAACTCTTTAATATATAAACAATTATTTTTAACAACCAAAAGAAAACTTATCATATATAATTCCTCTTCACCTAAATTTTTTTAAAAGACAAAAATCAGTATCATATATCTCTTGCAAATGGAACTATAAAGCACAAACCACAAATTCATACAAAAAATAATAATCTAAATCACAAGTAAAGTATATCCCGCCCGTAGGACGGACCGACCCTAATATATATATATATATATATATATATATATATATATATATATATATATAAACTCACGCATGCATAAGTATTTATCTAAATTAACAATAAAAATTTAAACATAGGGGAGGTGATTGCACGACAAATAAATTTTAAATCTAAACAGTGTTGATCGATCAACATTGTAGTCCAACAAAAACTAACATAGGGATTAAATTTTTACTAAAAACAACATTATGGATTAAACCTCGGCTTTGCAAACGCAACATACCTGCATAAATAAAATTAGTACTATTAATTAACAGAATAACTTTCGCATGCAACAACTACAATCTATGACAAAATATGCATGCATTCATCTTTAATGAAAGATAAAAAAAAAAGATCAAAGCGATCGAGTTTTGTTCGTACATTGCTTTGTGTCAACCATTGTGAAATGCAATCCTTATGGTAGATATGTTTGCATGGCAATGTTGTTATTTTATCACCCATCACATAGTCAGCTAGACATATCGTACACCTACAATTAATAATAACCAAATCAAAATTAGAATCATGTTTTAAACGTAAATTTGTATCTAATAGTAAACACCATCGGTTATATTTTAATGTGGTTTGAGGCCAAGTCCAATGGTGGTTTCTAAGCAAATATGTTAGGATTAAAAAAAATAAAAAATATTGAAAAAGATGAAATGAAAAGACAGGCAATATCGGCGCAGATAAACTTTTCTCTTAGCATTAAAACCCCTTTCCATTTGTGTTCTTTTCTTACTGGATAGTTTTATTTTCTAAATAAAATTCTTATTTTCTTTACTTTAAGATACTCAATACAGTTTGTAAAGCAAAGATCCAAATGAGGAGTGAGGATTGAAGCTTATAAACAAACTAAAAGATATACAGCTATGATCTTACTGAGTATCAGTTGCGATGAACTTCTTTTTCTTAATTTGCCAGCAGCAAGTTTTAGTTTCCGCACCATATTTATAAGTGGGTAATTTTGAAATCCTCCTTTGCGATAAACCTCTATCGACATTCCCCATTGAGTCTTCTAACTCATTCAATTCCTTTTCATCCAAATATGAAGAAATAGAATATTGATATATGAGTTTTCTTTTCAAGATCATAAACCATATAAATATTTGGATGAAAACATTGAGCTGACACGGTACATACCTCATACGTCATATTTGCGGGTTCAATGTTCTCATTAGTAGAAAGATTAAGGTCACTAATTGACGGGCTGTTTGACGGGGTACGAGTATGTGTATGATGACCCAAGAAGTGATCATCATCATCATCATCATCATCATCATACTGAATAATTGTTCTGCTAGTCTAAAACATAATCCAAAACAAAAAATAATTGCAATACATGTAAGTAATTTTACGTCAATAATATGTTTGTTAGTTTGCAGGATTAAGAAAATTAAATAAAACTATGTGTAGTTTTATTGTTAACCATTAATTTGATGAAAATAATGACACGCTAGTTGATTTATCTCGGTTTATGAAACATATACATTACTCCTATAACCTTATGATTAATAAAATTCAAAAATTAACAAAAATCATTGTTACCGAGGGAGCATCACGTTCAGGTATGTATGAATTGTTCCCTATACATTGAAACAAATATAAAATCATAAGTTAGAACAAATTCGTGAGAAAGTACTTTTAAAAATAATGCATCTATTTCACATTAATGCTTTTGAATAAATAAATTAATAATTGGAAGTAAATTAAATTAAATACTACTATATCTTGACCCGCCCGATCACATTAGTATTTATTTTATGTTTTTAGTTATCTTTTGTTTATATTAAAAGAAATATTTGTAATATTTAAATATAAATTTAGATTGAAAATTAATCTTTGAAGTTATAATAAAATTAAAATTATTAGTTTAATAAAATATTCTGATATAAATTTTAAATTCTTAATTAAAATAATATAACGATGGGTCATAATGTTTTCAAATTCCAAAATCTTAGCATCCCATAAAAACAAAGAAAATAAATTTCTAAATACATAAAATATATAAAAATATTTGAAAATATAATTTCTATTAAAATTAATTTGTTAAATAAAAATAATCTTACAATGTTTTTGTTTATTTCTAGAGCTTAACCCGTGACCGTATAAATATTTGCTTTCACTTTAAATTTTTTCTTTGTCCTAATGGTACACTATAAATATATATATCTGTAAATTAAAGTTTATCACATAATTGTTGATATAAATTTTTAACATAACAATTTTATTTATTACTTTTAAATAATTATATTTTATGATTTTAGTCGTCTATTATATCATAATGTATCATATAAACAAATCCTTTGTAACTAATTCGACTTATATTATGAAAGCACTAAACTAATAATATATGAATAAATTATTTTATATTATATGTTATATAAATTGATTATGATGTGTGGTTTTTATTTTATTATCTATTACTAATAAATATTTAAAATATTTAATATGTTAATACGAAATATATTATGAAATCTATTTTGGTTAATATTTTATCAAGGAAGTCTATTATTTAAATTAGAAAAGACATTAAATGTTTAAATCTATTATTTAAATTAGATTAAGACAAGCATACTTAAATATAGGTTCAATAAATATTTCAATGGTATTCTAATGTAAATAAGTAGTAAAACTAAGGGGTATTTCTATTTTATACTTCTCTTTTAATAATATAGATTTTAAATAGAAAAATAATTAGAAACTTAAAATTCCAACTTAATTGGAGTTTTTATCTTATACAAACATAAGCATAGATGTAAGAGTGCAGTCTACAAAATCATGATATAAGTACCTTGTATTTCTTCATCCGTGCTATTTTCGGCTAGAGTCCGGGGATCAAAAACAATAAAATGTAGTAAATTAATTTCAATTGGTAAATAAAAAAAAAGATTCGTCAAGTATAAAAATTATAAAATTAAAACATCAGGTGGAAGTTATATACTTACATTCATCTTGTTGCTGCAAATATCTAGCAAGTTTTTCATCATCGCTTAGAGAGGTAGGTAGATTGCCTGAATAACTTACAAATATGAATTTTCTATCGATATTATACTTTTACATATAAAAAATATGACTAATATACGCATTTACAGTTTTTTTTTTCTGAAAACCACGCATTTACAGTTTTTGAATCATTTTTCCATACCTATGTTAATTAAATGTATATTACATGTTCTTTTATAACCATATGAACTAAAAAAATCTAGATTATCACTAAAAACAGTTTAGCCTTTAAATTATTTCAAATTCTAGATGTGGGTGGCTTATTAATCGTAGGCGGTTAGGGCATTACAAATAATATCAAAGTTGGTTTGCTATATCGGTTTTGACAGGAAAAATGTCATATGGTAATTGCATGATCAGTAAATAAAACTTTCTAACCTTTTTATAAATTAATGCACCGTCCGTTGGATAAAATGGAACACACTGACCGAGATAGGGGACATGGGTGATCAAGACGTTACTATTTCTTTCTATGCTGTTGACTATATTACTTTTAAGAAATGGACCACAAGACTTATTACGTAAAAAACTATATCACTAGGTGTATAGTATGTAGAAGCATGACAAGATTACCCACTATCACAGTTCAAAAAAAAAAAATTTACCCTCTAAAGTTTGTAATGTTCTTGCTCTTCATCATGTAAATAAGATTTTTTAAAAAATTTCAATACAACATTAATTTTTAGTTATATGACAAAATTTTATATTTAATTAAAAAAACTTAGTTTGTTTTGTTAAAAATCAGTGAACACAAGATATTTTTTTTACAGTACACACTATTTTATAAGAAACAAATGATAACTGAACTATACGCATAAAAAACACAAAAAAATCTATTCAAACCAACAATTATATCAATATATCATTTATGTACCTTCTTGTTGCTGAATCTCCAAAGCAATAGCAGCATCGTTAAGTGTCGAGTTATTTTGATATTGTTGTTGAATTTCCCGAGCAATAACATCATCATTAACCGTCAGGTCTGAGTCTTCTGATAAACCAAATTGTAAGAACATTGCAATATCCTCATCGACAGATGACTGGTTAACAAGTCGAGGCATAGTTATTCTGTCGAGTTTTCAAAGAAAAATATGGTGCTTCTGACAATGAATGAGATCTATAATTTCTCTCAGTCAACAGAAAAGTAGTGTTACCATTACCTATCTCTCAATTATTTAACCACTTGAAAGAAGGTTTTTGCTTTAAAAAAAAGAAGGTTTTTGCTGTGAGATATTATGGTAAATTAAGGTAGCACCAGAACATTGTACCAATTTGAAAAGTTTCTTTGCGTGCCTGTTGCATTTATCTGATTAAGTGTATTTAAATATTTTTGCTCCAATACATCTACTTTTTCTTTGAAAATTCATAATTGTAAAATTATAATCCAAATTTCAGATTTCTTTCCCACAGTATGATATGTTTCTTTCTAAGTTGTTGACACATATCTTTTTATTAAATTGAACTACCTTTTGAAATTAGACTTGATTTTATCTTTTTAATTACAATTTCTATCATTGCATTTAAAACAAGTGATTAATTTAAATTACAAAGATTATCTAACCAAAACCATAATATTATACACTAGATGATAATTTGTACCCTGCGCGGAGTGAATTTTGTAAAAATATATTGTACTTAAATATTATAAACAATATACATTTTGTTATCAATAACTTTTTTTTACATTTTATTAGAGGTGGGTATTCGAATACCATTTGGTTCGATTCAGATTCTTGCGGATTAGGTTCGGTTTGGATATTTGTGAATTTGGTTCAGGTTTCGGTTCAGATAATCTATTTAATTTAGTTCATATATAATTTAAATTTTTCAAAATCTAAAAATAAAAATATTATAGAACATATAAATTTAAATAATGTATGCCAAAATACTTAAACTTAACATAAAATTAGTTTAACTTAAATATTTGAATAATACATCAATAGATATTTTAAGTATTTTAGGTATTTTATGTATCGCTTAGCTATTTTAAACATGTATTTATAACTATTAATTTTATATATTTCTAATTATTTTGGACAATTTTAAACGTATTATATATTGTATATTCTTTTATATATTAAATTTAAAATAATTAATATATTTAAGTATATAAATATTGTACAGATATATTCGGATACCCAAAATATTTTGGTTTAGATCGGATTCTGTTCCACTTCTCTAGATACTAAATTTTTGAATTCACTCGGATATCTAACCAATTATGGTTTAAGTTCAGTACTATTTTTGGATCGGCTTTGTTCCGTTTTTTGGATTCAAATTTTTTGCCCAACCTTACATTTTTAATTGTGACAAAATTTTAAACAAAAATGATGATGATTTTTATTCATTTTGAGTACGCAGCAAGTTTTTAACAAAAGCACATTTTACTATGTATGTGGCATATTTAGTTAATCATTAAAAAAAGTTCTAAGAAAAATAATGAGCTGAACTTAAAATATTCTTTGTCGGTGTTGTGACGAATAGAAAGATGGTTAGAAAGAAAATCAAATTTGTTGTGCAATCCATGTTCTTGCTAGGTGATTTCAACAACTTCTAAATAAATCTTAGTTTATCAATTTTTTCTAAGATTTTCGAACAGTACTAAAAATCTTACACTTAATAGAGTAATCAATTGTTTCTGAATTAATATATAATAAATTAGAGTAATTACATAAATAAAAACAATACATCTTGTTTATTTACAATATATTTATGGTAAATAAATCAAAATAATCATTTTATTTATTTTATATGGTATATAATTATATTTCAAAGTTATTTACATAAATATATAGTATATTTTAATAACATTTCTATATTTGATGTAACAAAAAATTAAACCATTAATCTCAAAAAAATTTGATGTGGTATCTTTTTGATGCAAATTTAAGAATTAAAATATTAAGGTCTACTTTCAATGAAAATTTAAAAATTGACATATTTATGTATTTTTAAATGGTAAATAGTTTTGTGCTCAAAACAAAATGGTACATAGTTTAATTTTAAACGATATATATATATATATATATATATATATATATATATATATATATATATATATATATATATATATATATATATATATATTTAGTATGAATATCTATTAAATAAAAAATCATATTACAATTTTATGATCTTTTGTATCTTGTTATAACCAAAACATTAAGCCATTGGTCACAATATTATAACATGTGTTGTAATTTAAAGTCGTTTTAAAAATTTCAAAATATAACATATAAAAAATATAACATATAAGAAAAAATCTAAAGTTTTTTAGTTATATGGTTAATGTTATTTTTTAATTTATTTAAATAATATAAAATTTAACAAAAATGAAGAATGATGCAAAAAATTATTATCAAGTCTTTATTATTCATAATCATTAATTGCCTTATATGTTAATCATATTAGGTAACTTCAAAGATTTTATTTAAGGAAACAATACAAACTTCTTATATTTTTGGTTAATATAATATTCTCTAGCAATTGGATTTTAGACCAATATTTTTTCAATTGATTATTAAGCTGCCACGTAAGATTAATTGACATCTTAATGTAGTGAAAATTCAGAAAAAAAGATCTTTTGTAATTATTATAAATACATGTTACAACTTTTTAAATATTTATCTATTAATATATAAGGGATGTGACCTTTAAATTTATGAAGACACCAAATCTGTCCTAGTGAGTCTGGCTGGTTTAATATAATAAACTAATCAATACTATTAAAACAGAACTAGATCTCGACCCGCACAACCGTGCGGGTTTTATTTTCATTTGTATATGTAGATATATTTATTTAGATCATTAGTAGTATACATTTTTAATTTTAATCATATATTTAAATATTTATAAAGTTATTTCAAATACAATAATATATAGTTTGCAAAAATCTAAAACGCATCGTTTTGGATAAGGGCGATTTTGGCGACGAAAACGGCGAACGACGGTTCTCGATCTCCGCTGTCTTCTCAGGCGGCTGGGATGGATCTGCAGGGGGTTAAGAAGGTTTCTACACCTCCGATTCAGAAAGGAGACAATTTGTGGGTTGCGGTTGCACAGAAGAAACAAGTTTTGAAGAAGTACGAGTTTGAAATCTCAGAATCAGATGGGAAAAAATTGGTGGAAGTTCCGTCGGACATCATTGAAAAGGCTAATCCATTGTGGGAAGACTTTGTGATTGCGAGGTTCCTGGAAACAGCTCCTCACATCGCAAAGGTACACATGATCGTCAATAAAATCTGGGCTTTTGGTGAATCGAATCCGAAGATAGAGGTGTATGAAATGGATGCGACAACGATGAGGATAAGAATCACAAATGAGAAGATCCGAAACAAAATTATTAGGCGTGGGATGTGGAATATCGCAGGTGTACCGATGGTTGTTTCACATTGGGCTCCAGAGGAAGATAAATCAAAGGCTGGACTCATCCCTCTCTGGGTTCATGTGACTAAGGTTCCCATGAATATGTATTCATGGGAAGGGCTGAGCTTCATCACGAGCGCTGCAGGAATACCAGATCATCTGCACCCAGAAACCATAGCGTGTACAAATTTTGACATTGCTAAGGTATTTGTTCTAGCAGACTTGACTAAGGATCTCCCAGAGAAGATAAGCTACAATATTCAAGGGAAGGAAACAACAGTTCAGTTCACATACCCATGGTTACCGGCCAAGTGCACTAAATGTAGAAGGTGGGGACACTATGAAACATTTTGCAAGGAGGAAATGAAGGTAACTGAAAAGGAGAATGTGGAGATTGTTGATAAAACAGATAAGGTGGTCGTTAGTAACAGAGAGATAGAAGAGGAGGTTATTTTGGGAGAAAAAGGTACGGCTGAGGAAGTTAGAAATGGAGAAACAAATGAGGTGGAGGTTGATAAATCAGGAGAATGGGAAACAGTTGCAGGAACAGGAAGGAGTCCTAAACCACAGAACCTGCAAAATGATCAAGACCACAGAACCTGCAAAATAATAATTTTCTTTTTGGATGTTTGATTGAAACAAGAGTTAAAGAGAGGAAGGCGATGAAGATAGTCTCTAGTGTGTTTCAAGACTGGGACTTTTTAGCAAATTACGAGTATAATAATCTTGGCAGGCTGTGGGTAGTGTGGCAGGCTTCAGTGAGAGTAACACCAGTGTATAAAAGTAATCAGATCATTACATGCTCAATTTTGCTTCCGGGGGAAACAGAGGAGTTCTTGTGTTCTTTTGTTTATGCGTTAAATACAGTGGAAGAAAGAAGAAGTTTGTGGGAAGATATTAAAGACCACCATGAAGCTCCTTTGTTTAAAAGTAAGAAATGGGTTATCATGGGGGACTACAATGAGATATTGGAAGTAGAAGAGCACTCGGAGTATGAGAATTCATCAAGGATTCATGCTGGTATGAGAGAGTTCCAGGATGTTGCAAATCACTGCAGACTAACATATATGGGTTACCAAGGTCCGCTTTACACATGGTGTAACAAACGCGAAGAAGGACTTATCTGTAAGAAACTTGATAGAGTACTGATCAATGAAGATTCGTTAAATAAAATGAAGGTTTACTGTGTCTTTGAGGCAGGAGGATGCTCTGATCATCTTCGTTGTAGAGTCCAGTTTGAGAAGGAAGAAGAGAGAAGAAGAAAACCTTTCAAGTTCACCAATGCAATTGCGAAAATGCCAGAATTCCTCCCCATGATAGAAGATTTTTGGAAGAGTCAGGAACCTATATTTCACTCCACGGCAGCCATTTTTCGACTTACGAAGCAACTTAAGGCTCTTAAACAGCCACTGAGAATGCTTAGTAAGCTTAAGCTAGGTGATCTATCAAAGAGAACGAAGGAAGCCTATCAGTTTCTATGCTTGAAGCAAACTGTAACTTTGGAGAATCCTAATGCGGTCAACATAAAAGAGGAGAGTAAAGCGTTTAAACGGTGGCAGAGGTTGTCTGAGCTGGAAGAAGAATGTCTTAAACAAAAATCCAAACTTCACTGGTTGGAAGTTGGAGATGGAAACAATAGAGCGTTTCACAGTGCTGCAAAAGTGAGAGAGGTTCGCAATGCAATTCACGAGATTCAGTGTGCAGATGGTCAAGTGGTAAAAAAGAAAGAGGAGATTAAAAGAGAAGCTGAATCTTTTTTTGAAAATTTCATGACTGCTCAACCTATGTATTTCGAAGGAGCAACAGTTGACAGGCTTAAAGAGTTGATGGGGTTTCAGTGTAGTACAAGCGATTGTGATAAGCTGCAGGCAGAGGTCTCAAACGAGGAGATTAGAAGAGTTCTTTTCAAAATGCCGGGAAGTAAATCTCCGGGTCCGGACGGTTACACAACTGAGTTCTTCAAAGAGACTTGGGCAGTAATTGGGAAGGACATCACAATAGCAGTTCAATCCTTCTTCATCAAAGGTTTTCTACCTAAAGGACTAAACTCCACCATTCTTGCATTGATTCCAAAGAAGCTTGAAGCAAAAGAAATGAGGGACTACAGGCCCATCTCCTGTTGTAATGTCTTATACAAGCTAATCTCGAAAATCTTGGCCAACAGATTGAAGAATATTCTTCCTAAATGCATATCCTGGAATCAGTCAGCATTTATTAAGGAGCGATTGCTGATGGAGAATGCTCTATTAGCTGCTGAACTAGTAAAGGATTATCATAAAGAGACGATCTCACCTCGTTGCGCCATGAAAATAGATATCTCCAAGGCTTTCGACTCGGTTCAGTGGCCTTTCCTCTTGAACGGTTTGAGAGCTTTAGGGATTCCGGATAAGTTTGTTCATTGGATATCTCTCTGCATTACTACAGCTTCATTCTCAGTCCAAGTTAATGGAGAGCTTGCGGGGTACTTCCAGAGCAAAAGGGGTCTGCGCCAAGGTTGTTCACTCTCTCCTTATCTATTTGTGGTCTGTATGAATATCCTCTCTAGAATGCTGGATGAAGCAACACGACAGGGGAAGATTGGTTTCCATCCGAAATGCAAAAACATAGACTTAACACATCTGTGTTTCGCTGATGATTTGATGATATTTACGGATGGTACTAAGACTTCTGTGGAGGCTATTTTGAAAGTATTCGAAGATTTTGATAAGATGTCAGGGCTAAAGATCAGTATGGAGAAGTCGACATTGTATATGGCGGGGGTTTCAGATCAAAAACAGGAAGATATTTTGCATCGCTTCCCTTTCGCTTCAGGTACACTACCGGTACGCTATCTTGGCCTTCCCCTGTTAACTAAGAGTATGACAGTTCTTGATTATATGCCATTAATTGAGAAGATTAGAAAGCGTATAGGATCCTGGACTGGGCGTTTCTTATCTTATGCTGGAAGATTACAGCTCATAAAATCTGTCATTACGAGCTTGGTGAATTTCTGGATGGCTGCTTTCCGTTTGCCTAGTGGTTGCTTAAAAGAGATTGAGAGGCTCTGTTCTGCCTTCTTATGGTCAGGCCCTGATTTGAATAGCAGAAAAGTAAAAGTCTCTTGGGCAGACATATGTAAAACAAAGGAAGAGGGAGGTTTGGGTATAAGGAGATTAAAGGAAGCAAACATGGTCAGTTGCTTGAAACTGATTTGGAGAATTCTTTCCTCAAATTCTATGTGGGTCAATTGGGTGAAGATCTATCTTATTAGGAAGAATTCTTTCTGGACAGTAAAGGAAAATACTCAAACAGGATCCTGGATGTGGAAAAAAATTCTAAAGTACAGGGAGGTAGCTAAAAGAATGTATAGGGTGGAAGTTAAGAATGGGAGAAAGACTTCTTTTTGGTTCGAAAATTGGTCTTCTTTGGGTTGCCTGGCAGAAATGATGAATGATGGAAGTCGTATTGATTTAGGGATATTGATTAATGCGACAGTTGAAGAAAGCTGGAAGCATAGAAGAAGATCTCATAGGGTTGTGATTCTCAACAGAATAGAAGATGAGATAGTTAAGAGTAAAAACAATAGAACTGATGAGGAAGACGTTTCTATGTGGAAGAATGGTAAAGGACAGTATAAGAAAGCTTTTTCCACTCGAGAGACTTGGGAGTTTGTTAGAGAAAAGCATCAGTTATGTCATTGGGTCAAAGCGGTTTGGTTTAAGTATGCAACACCAAAGTTCTCATTTATTCTTTGGACTGCCTTGAAGGGTAGGCTTGCAACAGGAGACCGAATGAGATACTGGAATGGGGCTGTAAATGTATCTTGTGTGCTGTGTAATGAGCCATTGGAAACTCTTGAGCATCTTTTCTTTGAATGTGCTTTCTCAGCTCAAGTTTGGGAAGTGTTGATGAAAGGGGTTTTGAGAAATCAATTCACACTAAAGTGGGAAGAGATTTTAAAACTTGTGACTGATGGATTAAGAGACAAGATGCATATTTTCATCATCAGGTACATGTTTCAAAGCGTAGTGTACATGATATGGAGAGAGCGTAACCGGAGGAGACATGGGGAAGCTGAAGCTCCAGCGGCTCTACTGATCAAACATCTGGATAAAAATATGAGAAACAAGCTCACATTGGTGCAAAGAGAAGGTAATAGCAAGATGAGAGAAGGGATGCAATATTGGTTCAGCTCAAGATAGGAAAATTTCAGTGTCTTAATGTGAAGGTTCTTGCGAATTTGAGCAGGATGAACTAAGGTTGAGTAATATCAGTAGGAGTGAGAGCTGATTAAAACCAGTAGGAGTGAGAAGTGAGTGCTAGGAGATGAAGAAGAGTTGGAAGATTTGAAGGGTTGAAGTGATAGAAGAGTTTGAAGTTTATGACAAGTTTTTATATATTTGCTGTTTTTCAAATTTGATCAGAAACAGAGAACTCAAAAAAGATTGTAAAGGTTTTTTTCTTTTGAATTCAATTTAACATTTAATTCAAAAAAAAAAAAAAAATATAGTTTGCATGTAGTAAATAATCAACTGTTTCAACCGTCGTAGGTATTTGTTGCTTCTTATTATATATTTATCTTATTGTATTTGCATTTAGTTATTAAACATATTAATATGTGCATGAAAAACATATTTGACAATTATTTTTTATTTAATTGATGTTAAATTAAGATCTTGTTAAGATCTTTTTAAAAGATTTTTCGAAATTTAAAAAATATATATATATATATATTCAAAATTTAAATGAAAAGATATCAAAGATATTATGATTAAAGTAGTTTAAAGATTAATAATGATTAAAATGTAGTGTGACCAAGTCTAGTAGATAGTCTATTTTTAAGAAAATCACACATGAATTAAGTCATGACTTCTGTTTTAATATAATAGATGACCTTTTTTGAGGTGCCCTTCTGTTTTAAATATATTTACAGATCTTTGCCATTGAATCATTTAAACCTATGCTTTTTATTATTGATATATTCAACGATTTTCTTTTTTATTGCAACACCTAATTACTTTTAAATTCCTTTTTCTTTTACTAAATCTAACTGAACACTTTATGTATGCTATCAGAACTGTACGTATTATAGTGTTTTTACTTTTAGATAATATTGGAGCAAAAAGAGCAACACTAACGATGATACAGCTTTTTCCAGAAAAATGAAGAAATTCTAGATTTTTGAGATTTCAATTGAGATGTCTGATGAGAAAATGTATTCAATAGATACAGAGGTCTTAGTCTGGTGTAAAGTTTTTATTTATTTATTAGGGTTCATGTTTCTAAAAACTACAGATACAGTCATATTTTTTTTTGTAAAGCCAGATACAGTCTTATACAGAGGTCTTAGTCTAAATGTATTGAAAAGTTTACAATGAGGATTAGTGATCTAAACGGCTCCTTTTCTTCTCGGTCGTTGTAATTGTTAATGTAGTGAGGGCAGAGAAATAATAGCATAAAGTAAAACACACAAGTTTATCTTTTCGAATTCACTAGAACAAGAGAGTCTTACACCAATCTTTTCTATTACAAGAATCCTTTAGGATTAGCCTCAATCCTAAGCTAAAACTCACCCTAGAGTCTAGACTTCTGTTTATCAGGATCCTCCAAACCCCGAGCTAAACTCCCCCTGAGTCTAGGCTTCAATCTTCCACTTCACGGAAGTACTTCACCAACTACGTCAGCAACTAACGCAGAGCAGTGACACCAAAGGCTTGATCACACAAGCAACACCAAACGATCTCTCAACTCTTTTTCTTTTTAGCAGAGACACCTTTCTCCATAGAGGCACGTCCTCCTTATATAGATAACCAGAACTTGCTCCACAAGTTCTTCCAAAAGCAACTTAAGCAACTTTCCATTTTCTCTATAGGATATAACTCTCTTGCATTTTCTTCTCCAAGTAATACCATTTACCTTTAATGTAAACTTTCTGATAAATATATTACTTCTTCTCCAAGCTTAACAAGCCCACGGACATCACAAAACACGAACTCCAACTCAGCCCATCTTCATGACACACACATGTACTACCTCCTGTAGTACTTCACGAACTGATACAGAATATACATCTTCAATCTCCCCCTTTTTGACCATGCATGTGAACTCATCACCTCTGGACATAAGACCACGTCTTCAATCTCCCCCTATGAGTCACATCATTGTCAAAAACTAATATGAAGATCTATATCCTCCAAAGTAAGGAGGAAATCCCATTCCACCATATCCATAGTGATCATATCTCCTAGACCATGAATTCCTGAGCCCAAATCCTCCATGATTAGCTCCTTGAACAGACTTGAAACACTCACGTCGAATATGCCCTTGAACTCCACAAGAATAACATATAGGACCATGACTTCTCATACCATAAGCACCATAAGCTTGTACCATCTGATTCTTCTCCCTCAGCAACTTAAAACACCTTGGCCTAATGTGCCCAATAACACCACAGTGATGACAAACAGGCAGCCACTTTCGTTGAGCTGCACTCTTCAATCCAGAAACTCTCTCTGGAGCAGTCGTCGTAGCAGTTACCGTAGCAGTACGCGTAGCAGTTGTGTTCTTCACATCAGTTGCAGTCTTCACTGCAGTCTTTCCATTAGATGTCTTCTCTGTAGACACCTTAACCTCTGGTCTTGTAGTAGACATAGCTAAAACTTCAGCTTTTCCTGCTGATACAAAAACACCTTCAGCTGTAGAACATTCTCCTTGATATCCAAGGCCACATCGATCACTCTTTCCAATACTGAGCAGATGATCTAGCTGCTTCGTCCCACCATTCAGCATCTTCAAACCCTTTTGAGTCTCCGCAAGTTGAGCACCAGCCTGTCGTGCTTCTTCTTCTTTCTCTGAGGCATACTTAAGTGCTTCAGCAACTTCAGCTTCTAGCTTAGCTTTCTCCTTAGCAAACTGTGAATTAGCATCAACCTGCTTGAGCCAATTCTCATACAGCCTCTCATATTTCCCAGCAAGATCAAAGTCTCCATCATCATCATCACTTACAACATCATCATCACCTCCGCATGAAGACCCTGACGTAGACGCTGACGCAGATCCCGTCGCAGATTCCGTCTTAGAACTAGGCACAAAAGTTGTGAACGCCACCAAGTTCTTCAACTCCTCACCATCATCTGAATCAGTACCAGATTCATCCTTCTTCTTTAACTTCAGTAAATTCCCACATTCTTTGCGGACATGGCCAAATCCATTGCATTCATAGCATTGTACCCTTGATGATGATCTGCCTGAATCACTTCTTCTTGCATTCTTCATCCTCTCTTCTCTGCGCTTCAGAAAACCAGCAAAATCTCTTGACAGCAACACCATAGGATCTTCAGAAGATGAACTCTTCAAAGCAATTCCATGCTGATCTTCTTTGCTTTTCACCTTTCTTCCATGTAATCTACTCAGCTCAAAAGCTTGAAGAATCCCAACAAACTCATCAAAAGGCATCTCATCCAGATTGTGAGCTTCTTCTACAGCAGAGATCTTTGACTCAAACTTGGATGGCAACGATCTCTTCAGCTTCTTCACCAGCTTCTTGTCCTTGTACTGCTTTCCAAGTGCAAAACATTCATTGGAAATATCACACAACTTAGCACTAAACTGAGCCACGGTTTCCTCTTCATCCATCCTCAGATTCTCAAAACTTGATGCTAACATATCCAGCTTGGTACGCTTCACACTTGTAGTACCTTCAAACATATTCTCCAAAGTCTTCCATGCCTTCTGAGCTGAAGCACATTGAGAAATCAACTTGAAGTAGCTCGCATCAATAGCATTGTAAATTGCAGTCTTCGCCTTAGAGTTGCAACTTGAAGCCTTCTTCTCTGCAGCAGTCCACTTGTCTCTTGGCTTAAGAACTTCAATCTTCTCATCATCAAGCATCACCGGAGGACTCCAACCAGCTTCAATAGAACTCCAACAATCCTCATCAAGCCCACTGATAAAAGCTTGCATACGAACCTTCCAATATCCATAATTGGATGAATCAAGACGTGGGGGTTTTGTCATAGACGTTCCCTCTTGATATGCCGCCATCACAAACTCTGTTCTTCTTCCTGACGCAGTCTCTGTCACTCACCTTGATCTACTCGAAACTAAGTCGTTAACTCTATCGAGCCCCGCTCTGATACCACTTGTTAATGTAGTGAGGGCAGAGAAATAATAGCATAAAGTAAAACACACAAGTTTATCTTTTCGAATTCACTAGAACAAGAGAGTCTTACACCAATCTTTTCTATTACAAGAATCCTTTAGGATTAGCCTCAATCCTAAGCTAAAACTCACCCTAGAGTCTAGACTTCTGTTTATCAGGATCCTCCAAACCCCGAGCTAAACTCCCCCTGAGTCTAGGCTTCAATCTTCCACTTCACGGAAGTACTTCACCAACTACGTCAGCAACTAACGCAGAGCAGTGACACCAAAGGCTTGATCACACAAGCAACACCAAACGATCTCTCAACTCTTTTTCTTTTTAGCAGAGACACCTTTCTCCATAGAGGCACGTCCTCCTTATATAGATAACCAGAACTTGCTCCACAAGTTCTTCCAAAAGCAACTTAAGCAACTTTCCATTTTCTCTATAGGATATAACTCTCTTGCATTTTCTTCTCCAAGTAATACCATTTACCTTTAATGTAAACTTTCTGATAAATATATTACTTCTTCTCCAAGCTTAACAAGCCCACGGACATCACAAAACACGAACTCCAACTCAGCCCATCTTCATGACACACACATGTACTACCTCCTGTAGTACTTCACGAACTGATACAGAATATACATCTTCAGTAATTAGCAAGTAAATTACAAACTCATACTTTTATTATGGATACGGCAAAATAAATTTAAGGTCTACACAGGTTTTTTAAATTGCTTCAGTAAGGTTGGCTTCTTCTCTAATTTTTTATAGTATTCACTTCTCATATGTTATTGGGAGTTGCTCCAAAAAAAAGATGTTACTGGGATTCGGGTGTTTTAGTCATGATACATGGCTGATTACACCTTGAAAATGGTTTATTTAAAATATTGCATTAAAAATTCCCAGTTATGATGTATATCGTTAGTCCAACAATTACGGTACATATGGTTATTTAATTATATGTAATGTAATTGATTTTTGGGGGATATTTGTAACATATAATTAGTATCTTTCTAATACAACAATAGATAATATATACAGAAACCATGTTTAAAATAATCATATTTCACAACAATCAATTAAACCCACCAATTTCAGAAGCTTACCTAACTATCTAATCCATTATTAAAAAGTTAATTATAAACTTTTTGTTTTAACAAAATTCTTCGTTTGTAAAATCTTAACTATAAATTGTTTTGGGGATTTTCCATGTTCAAATAGGTTGTTAACGTTTTCTTAAATTTATATGGAAAATGCATTAACTACAGAATATGTTATTTAGTACATTAAAAAAATCAGGGCATTAATTCTGCATATTCGATTAATATATCTTATTAGTATTTCGGGAATATTTGAAAAGATTTTTGGCCCAGAATTAATTGACAAATCTACAAAATTGTGTAACAACCTAAACTAATTGACTTACTTTATAAATATTCATGGACCATTATATTGTTAATCAATATTTGAAAAAATTTAACAGTATTGTTGATGGCTCGAGAAAAAATAACAAAATTATTAGAGAACATTTCAGTTAATGATCCACTAATAATCATATACTAGATTATGCCCCGTCCTTAAAAATACGGATATATTTTTTGTTTTATATTTTTCAGAAATTTACTTTTTATATTTGTGTTTTTTAGTCATATTTGTGTTTTTATTTATATATTTTTAAATGATTAATAAACAATTTTAAAATATTCTATTAAAATAGTTGGATTACACATATATTAATAGTTCATGATCATGTCTTAATTTGAAAGGGTGGGTGTATTTATGTTTTTCTTTGTAATCGTACTTTTGTAAAATATTTTTAAATCATTAGCAAGAAGTTTTGATCCATTATATTAAAACAATAACATGATCTATTATATAGGTGTGGTCCAATTATTTTAATACAATTATTAAAAAAAAATATTAATTATTTTAAAAAGTATTATACAAATTAAAAATAAAAATATGACTAAAAACACAAATATGATTATTAAAAATTTTTAAAAAACGTAAAGCAAAAAATATACCCGTCCTTTTAAGGACGGGTCAAAATCTAGTCTATCTTATTAAAGTTGAAGTACCCATTGAAAATGTTTGGAAACATAGATAACTATCTATATTTAAACTGTTTGGACACATGTATAGTACTTTCTTTTTTACACAATTAGCACTGGTTTTTCAATAAATTAATTACACTTCCATCTATTACCTAACCAATTCGACATTAACTTCTTTTAACACTAAACCTTACTCAAAATAAATTACACCGAAAACATATGGAAATCACTAACATAACGTGATTGTTGGGCAGATCTAACATTCCAAATAAGATTTTCATTTATTACTTTTGATATATTAGAAGATATTTCGAATGGTAAAAGAAATATACTCATTTAGTTATCCCAATACAAAATGGGCCAAATTTAAATTTGGGCAAGTGATATAGTAATTATAGTTAGCCCATTTATGTAGAATAATTTAAATTTCGTTTTATATAAGAAAGTAAGCAATAATATATTTTGTGGCCCATTACATTTTTTTTGTAACAACCGTGGTCCATTTCATTATTGTTGTCAAAATTATTCAAAATTATGTAAATTTAGTATTAACTTATTTAGTTTATTAAATTTTAAAAAATTCTGATAATATTTTCTAATCGATATTTACAAAAATAAATTATATGACAAATATAATAACATTCTCCACAGTTTATATAACCTACTAAATACCAACTTTTTATAAAATTTTAATATTAAATCAAACATCTATTACAAATTAAATTGAACACCCGTGCGGGGGCACGGGTTAGAATCTAGTTATTGTTACAATGTTCTCAGAATCGGTCAGATGATTGTAAGTCTGACCGGAAATGTTAGTGAGTCAACCCAAAAATATAATATTACACTGAAAAAACTTAGGATAACTACTAACCAACAATTTGACTAAGAGTGCATCGATGATTCTATACCAGGGGTATAGAGTTCAAACCTCAGAAAATGCAAATTATACAGATTATGGAGTAAATAATTACAAGAGATCTTCATCATTGTGCATGACGTATTATCGGACATGGATCTCATAGGACGGCTCGGAGAGGTGCAGTCAGACGTGTATTCTCGTATGGTGGTAGAATTTTCGGCTTGTATAATCGTCTATGTAAGATTTTTCATCGGTGTAATGCATAACTAATCATACATTAGAAAAAATACGAACCAACGATTTTTCTGTAAATCTTAACAATTGAAGAATATAACTACTACAATTATTTGAGTATCAACCGGTTAGTTCGGTTTACACCTAGATAATATGTTCTGGTCTTTCTAAATATAAATTAGATACGATCTAAATAATTAGTTAGAAATCCCTAACATATATTTAAAATGAGCACTTTTAATAAGTAACCTTTAAACTGTAACTAGATACGATCCCGCGCTGTGCACGAATATTATTTTTGTTAAATCTTTATCAAAATTATTCAGATTAGTCCTGGGCATTTAGTTATTGGTTTTGATTCCGGTTTGATTCTATTTGGTTCCGATTCAGTTTTTTTTTTAAACTTAGATCTAGAAAAATCAGAGAACAGAAAAGAGGAGGAATAAGAAAATAAATTAAAAATAAAAATAAAAAGTGTGTGTATAGTTGTGGCCGTTCGATGGATCTTTGTGAATGGTTGTGATCTAACATGGGGTAATCCGTGCCTTTCTTTTTTTGACCAATGAGAAGTTAGTTTATGATTATCATTAAACTTCAGTATTTCTTCTCCTTTTTTTATTATAGTTGTTAGCCTTATGATTATAGTGCACAACCTAAAGAAAATTGATAAGATTTGCAATTTGCAATTTCAATATTTTGAATTTAAGATATATTGCTTCATGGTTTAATGATAATGTACAATATAGAATTTATAGTTTGAGAAATAGGATCTGAGTATATTTCTTAAGGATTAAATGTAAATGCTAAGATTAAATAATTTAAAGTATAAATGTTTTGGATTTTGAAATATATAATATTTAGGTTTAATTAGATTTAAATATTTATTATTTAATATGTGATATAAGGTTTGTGGTTTTAAAACATTAGATTTATGGTTTTTGTATGTAAGGTTTAATTTAAGGGTTTATGATATTAGATTTAGGGTTTAGATTTAAGATTTATAATGGAGTTTAAAGAAATTTATATTTAGAGTTTAAATTTAAAATTAGAATGAAAGTTGAAAATATTATATTTGTATTTTGATTTCAATATTTAGGATAAATAATCTAAATTTGAGGTTTAGGGTTTAGGGATTAGGATATAGAAAAATTAAATAGCCACATAAAGTGGCTGATTCGTGGCTAATGATTAGCCACTGTTATTTCATTGCTAAATTGTGGTTATTAAAGTAACCATGATTTTTAGTGACTAAATCGGGGCTAGGAAAAAAAAACCGTGCCTTTTTAAAGAGTCGTAGCTGACTGTGGCTAAACAGTGGCTTTTTCAAATTAGCCACGGTTTTACAGTGGTACTACCGTGGCTATTCGGAATATTTTTACTAGTGTATCTTATTCAGTGAGCTTAGCAGTGACGAAAGACACACCATGGACCTGGAACATCATGAAATTATCTCACTTGATTCTCCAGAAGTTTTCGGCTTGTCAAAATTACACTGGGTAGACTTAACTCTATTTAATTTGAACCTAATCTTTACTACAGTTCTTTTTGTTATGGTAACTAGATCAGGGAAACGAGAACTACACTTATGACTTCTTATTCCTTTTATCCATCTTGCTGATCTTGAGTGGTTAGCTCATTTTTAGCTAGTTCCCACCTTGCACCTTAATCTTTATTCCATCTTTATGCACTTGTTTTTCAGTGTCATATGTGCAAAAAAGTTGGAGAGGAAAGGATGAACGCAGCCTCTTACTCATTAATGCTATAGAAATTCAATATGAAAGGAGAGCAAGCGGATTAAGGGAGCAACCGCTCCAGAACCAACAAACTGCGCAAGAGCATAGATGGAGAACTAGAATGGGTGCGAATCAGAACCTCCAGTGGCATACATAGACATCACATGTTACCTCCTTCTTCATCACATCATCATATCTTTTAATCTTTGATATAATATTTATTATTATATATATTTTCATAGTATAAGTTGATGGAGAAGGAGAAGAATTCAAGAAAACAAGAGCCATTAGGAAGGTCGAGCAAAAGAGTGGATACCAAATTGAAGGGATGAAGAGAAGAAGGATGAACAGAGAAGCCTGATGGCTGATCCTGAGCATAGCAGTAGTTCGAGAGAAAGCAAAAACGAGTAGAGGCTATGGACATCAATGGATCTGTCCTCTCCTGCAGATAGCTTTGCGTGATATTATGCATCCTCTAAAATATGGTATCTCCTAAACACTCTTACATTCACCATTTAAATATCATGTTCAACACCTAGACCATCCATACTAAATAATGCCTTTGATGAGAAGCTCGCGCGACTCTTAACTGAACATAAGGAGTTTTTGTCTCGAAAGTGTGGCTTTTGCAGGTTTGAGATGTAGAGTATGGAGTCGGTTTTGAACAGCAGTCAGTGGGGCTGGTAAGGGTGTGTTGTCCTAGTTTAATGGTTGTATGGTTTAGAGATTCGTGGCTAAGTATGGTTGTTGAGAATAGGAGTTCTCATACTTTCAAACATTTCTCCCTGTGCTTGACACTTGACATTGTTTGAGGACAAACAAGGATTTAAGTTTGGGGGAATTGATATGTTGTGTTTTTGACTCATTGTAATTTTCTAAAAAGTTTTAGAATCTTTATTGAGTCATTTTAGTCTTTTTGGAGCCATTTTAGATCTGGAGTATGAGGCCTCTGGAGAGACGAAACGAGTGAGGAAAAGATGTCAAATTGGTGTTTCCAATGCATAAACTATCGGAGAAACCGATGGGTGTTCCCGAAGCAGAGCAGCCCTGTGTTCCCCGATATATTTAATAAAACCAAGATACTATTTTGGGATTTTCCCTATCTCCTCTATCTCTCAACCCTAGTCGACGTCACCTCCCTATATATACTCTACCTATTTCTCTTTGTTTTTCTACACTAGATTTTTGCAAGAAACAAGACTTTTAATTTGAGATTTGCACTTTGTAAGGGAGAAGACTCCATATCTCTCGCCATAGAAAAGATTACCCTCAACCCTATTTTATTCTATTCAACAGCATGCTGTGTTATTCAAAATCGATTTTTGTGTGTTTCTCGTGTTATGGCTGAGTAGTATGCTTGCTTAGTCTAGGGTTCTAGGGTGTTGGAACAATGAGTATCTACTCTTCATCCATACCAGCTCTTACTGCTTGCATTAAACTGATCAGTTGGTGTATGAACTTAAGTTTAATCTATTCATTAACCATGAAATAGGTTGTTAGATCTGTTATGAATGAGCATTGCATCCCTAATCAGCGAAAGTAGATATTATGATGTTATGTGAACCTATTGGACCCGAGCTTATAGTGTGTTACCATATCTTGATCCAATCGAGAGTTTAGGTATCAAAATGGATCTGCACAAGGAAAGGCTCCACGAAAATGGGTTGATCTAACCTGAATGATCCGAATTCTAGATTTATTTTAAATTGAACTTGAATAATTATTTGGCTCACAAGTGTTCGACACCCAATGTAGTGACCCTAAATTAACTTGTTAATCTATAATTCGAAAGTAGCAAGAATGATCTTGGTTGATTAATGCATGCTAGGTGACATTAGGTTATGACTTGTGCTTACAATGTTTCTTGTTTGAGATGAGCTTGCGAGTTTGTAGAATCCGTCCTCTCTTAGTAATCCAATTACTTTCTTCTCGTTTTTGCAGGTTTAGTTCAAGAAGTCGTAGAAGTAATACTTATTGATGTGGTGTCAAATCTTTGGAAAGACCCGGGGAACGGATGTCACAATATTAGCATGTATATATTTCTTCAATATACGTGTATCAATTTATATATCATACATTGAGGAATCACAAGCATGCATATTCTCTAGGCTCCCCGTCCCCCCCGCGCACACACACACGCAAGAAAAAGTGCAGCTTAACGTGATCCCTCTAGTTAGGTAGTTCACGAATAAATGATCCTAAACCCTCTTCGCCATATACCGTTCGAACCGTCCTCGACTCTATATAAACATAAGCAAACCCTTAGCATCCTAAATATATCTAACAAACAACAGTCTCACTTCTAAAATCATATATTTTTAGAATACATAAAAGATAAAGAAGAAGAAGAAGATGGTATCAATTTCCAGCTCTTCCAAATCTTCCACAATCATGAAGCTGGTGGTGATGGTGGCTGTGGTCTTGGTGGTGACGGTGGTGGATGGACAGAGCTGCAATACCCACTTGAGTGGACTGAACGTGTGTGGTGAGTTTGTAGTTCCAGGAGCAGACACGACGAACCCGAGTGCCGAGTGTTGCAATGCTCTTGAGGCAGTGCCGAGCGACTGCATTTGCAACACATTTCGCATTGCCTCTAGGCTTCCCACTCGCTGCAACATCCCTACACTTTCATGCAACTGATGATATGGACGTTGTTATATCTATGTAAGAGAGCATTCAATAACGTCAACTGCTTTGTACATGAGTAGTAATGTATCTAATTAACCACCTTGTACTAAGCTCTCAATTGTACTTTTCTGATAACAGGAGAAGCAGGGAGGGAGATCAACGACAATATAGTATTTAATGAATAAAAACTCGAAGTTTTCTTGTTTCGTTCTGCCAGTTGCTGTAAAACCAATGGGTTTCGAATAAAAAATAGAAACTGAATAATCTTGAAGTGAAATTATAAATCTTCAGTCATTTCGGCCCTTTAGTCTATGAGTAACCTAATCAATAAAATAACAACGACATCAAATTGGGTGGTCATATCCCCTATATATTAATCATGAAGCATTACAACATGTTTTTGTGAGACACTTGTTATCACTAGAATGATCTTTAGAATCCTTAGAAAAATAAGTTGGTCTATATAAATCTATATTATAGTTTTAGTTAAACTAACTATTAAATTAAAAATTACGGAATTGCCTTAAATAGATTATTTCTTTAAATAAAAGCTACGGAATTACTTAATATGATTAATATATACTCCCTCTGTCTCATTTTATGTGATGTTTTAGGTTATTGCACATAGATTAAGAAAACACATATTTTTATGTAGTATATCTTGGTAACATAAAAATACATTAAATAAAATTAGTTTAACCAATAATAAAAAAGTACAGTATTTTATAATTGGTCATAAAATTCAAATCATATTAAATTCTACCTAGATTAGTGAAAACATCACTTAAAAATGAGACAAATTAAAAATCCTAAAACACCACTTAAAGTGGGACGGTGAGAGTATATGATAATTAATGATTATGAATCATATATATATATATATATTTTTTTTATAACGATTTTTGTATCCTCTTTTTTTTTTGGTTTAGTTTTATATTATTAAATTAAATTAAACAATCACTTTAATCATATAAAAAATTAAACTTTTTCTCATATGTTGTATTTTGATTTTTTTTTAAACGACTATAAATTACAAGAAAGGTAAAAATCTCATTGCAACGTCGGGAGATCCATGCATCTTTATAGACAGTTTCAACCGATCTCGATACCCTTTGTTTGGATTTTTCATCGTCGATGAATTTGACGTGTGTTCTATCGACCAGCTGGCTCTAGAATTACAAGTGAAAATTTAATTCTTAGATATGTATCTTGAGTGTAACTAATTTTTACAGATGTCTATCTTTTTAAATTAACACTTATGTAATTCACCGAAAGTCATAGAATAAGTTGAAGAAAAAAAACAAAACTCATATTAGTGAAACCGAAACGAGAATGAAAGCACAATTTTATAAAGGTAGAAAATGAAATCACTTATGGAGAGTCAAGAGTAAACAAATCGAGAGAAGAAAATCTAACCCACTTTCGTCATTTTACAACCAATATCGACTATCTGATTTCAGTGATTTGCATCAGCCGCAAACCTTAATTTCTTTTGTGCATATAAAATCATTAAAAATAATTAAAATGAGCTATAATATGTTAACTCTTCCACAAGGAGAAACCAACATTTGTATTCGTTATTTTACAATCGATAAAAATTATAGGTGTTGCAAAATGTTAAAACCATTTAATAAACAAACATAAGTATAAAAATTCACCCCGCACATGCGCACGGGTTATCATCTAGTCAATTCTATTAAAATGAAGTGATTATTACTTTCTTCTTTTATCTCGACCATTTAAAGGTCCATTAAAGGCAATTACAGAGATTACAAAGTTTATCATGGATCCAATACTATAGCATCAAGAAGATAAGAGATTATAAAAATATGTGCTATAAAGTTGTAGTGGAATCCACATGGCAGAGAGGAAAAGTTCTGGCTTGTTCTAGTTTCTTCCGCCTCCTTCTTAGGTCTGTTTGCTTGGCCGCAGACGACTGTATATCACTGCAAAAATGCTTTGACTAAATCTCTGCTATTTCCTTTGGCTAACAACCCAAGAGATGATTAGATCTTTGGTCTTGAGCTTCAGTTTTATAATCCCATGGATGATTAAAGTCGAAGATCTCTTTGGAACGCCGTCAAAACATGACCAGAGCCCCAAATCTGCGAACTCTCCTTCAAACAGCTGACACACCTTAAATCTTCAAATAGAGAAAGCCTAAACTCTATGCAAACATCTATAATGAGTAAGGACTTACAAACTCATGAGAGAAGAGACAATCATCTACTGAAGAAAAGAAAAGATCTAAGAATATCTTCGGGATTAAGAGTAATGAAACGAGCAAAAGAAAATAGAACACTAAACCAAGCATACAAAAAAGGAAAGTCCGATAAACTGGAATTTACAACCGGACAACGCCGAAGATAGATCCGAATTTAGTGGGAGTTAACAAAAAACAAAAAGGGTGGTGACCGGCGGCGAAAGTGCTCACCGGCCACCGAAACACTATTTATGTTTTGAAGAAGTTTAGTGAGAAGATGGAGCGTTTACAAGTGAATATTACTTTTTAACTATTAAACCTATTTTTAAATATATCTGTTATATCTTTTTTTATTTTTTTTATTTAATAGGTGTTATTTGAAGAGAATTATATTCTATATCTCTCGCTATTTTCGTAAGAAAGAATGTCATTCATCTCTCCCACAATAAGATATGCAAATCAAAGTTTTTCTCTCTTCCTCCGCTTGAGATCTATGTGGCAGAATCGTAAATCGTGAAACACCCTCTCTGGTTTCGACTTCGTCTTCTTCATTATACATACAATTGCATTTACTTGTTTCTATAAATTCTAATATACATTAACTAGGTGTTTTACCCGCACATGCGGACATAAATTCTTATAAATACTTATTAATTTATATCTTATTAATCTAAAATCAGCATAATAAATTATTATTTATGTTTTTAAATAGTGAAATCAAACATCAAAATATTTATATATGTCAAATACTTTTAATCAAAATATATACTTATTATTGTTTTAAGTTTTTTTTTAAAACACTCATATCTTAGAGATAGTTTAGAAAATATATTTATATTTTTTGGTTGACTAATATTTAATAATAAATTGTTTTGTATCTTATTTTTTTTTGAACTTTTATAATAAAAATATTGTTTTCAGATAGGCACAAAAAATATATATATATAGAAGAATTATCTTTTTTTGATAATTCTAAAATATTATTTTGTAATCAATTTTTTAATATATTTATATTTTTTTGTTGACTAATATTTAATAATAAATTGTTTTGTATCTTAATTTTTTAAAAATTTTATAATAAAAATATTGTTTTCAGATAGACACAAAAAAGAATATATATAGAAGAATTATCTTTTTTGATAATTCTAAAATATTATTTTGTAATCAATTATTTAATATAGCATATAACATATAAACTTTATATCATTAAAATAAATTAGTGAATAGTTAGAAACTAATAATAAATTAATAACCTATCTAAAAGTCTAAAACCTAATAAAAATATGACAAATAAGAAAAGCTAATATAACATATAAATTTAATAGTAATAAAATAAAATTCGTTTTTATTTATATAGAATATTCATCAAGGCTATTATTTTAGATTAATAATTTAGTGACTCAGCTCAAAACAAATAATACATCTATGATAATTTAGTTTAAACTTAATAAAAATACGACAAATAAGCAAAATTAGCTAAAATCATGGAGAACATGACAAGTAAGCAAAATCACTTCATAAATAATAGTATAGATTACCACAAGTTTAATTTTCTTTAATATCGGATATGATTTTGGGGAAAGTTATTTTTTGGACCAAAAAACACATACATTTTTCCTTTAGGCTAAAACCTAATTTTTTTCTATAATGCCCTTTATATTTTCCTAAATAAATAAAAATAAATATTTTTGAACGAATGTGATAGAAGAGCAGGGTAGAGACTGGACACACAACAAATTATGAAAAACACTAACAATTGAAAAATATACTTATGCCAATGTAGTGGTATTTTTTTGGATTCTAAGATTTGTTAAATAAAACTTTCAGATTTTTTTATATGGACTGCAAATTTTTGGTTCTACGAAAGGTGTATTAGGGTGTAAATCCAGGTTTTGTTTACGAATCCACTTTGCCTAGAATATATAATGTACTTATATAAAAGTTTTCTAAATATATTTGGAATACATTTTACGATTAACTTGTAGCTCTAAAGTTTGCAGAATAATCCATGTACAATCGTCTCAGGATTCTAAACATGTAGAAATAGAATTCAAACATTTTAACTTTATTCTACATATAGTAGAATGCAGATTCTACGGATAAATATAAACAATTCCCTGGATTTTTCACAAAAAGAAATCAAAAAAAATTCACAAACTTTTTTCCATGATGAATATCTATGCCTCACGTGGTGTATGGGAATTGAGCTATCTACCTATTGGGTTGAATAATTCATCAGGATATCCACATGTTATCATTGGAAAGTCACGCGAAGTTCAAATTTTCTAGGGCTTTTAAGAAAAATCTTACAATTCGATTTTCTGTTACCTATAAAGAAGAATCATATGTATTAAAATATATTTTTTTTTTTCAATCTCATTTCCCGTAAAATATCACTTTTGGCATATCCCACACTGATTAAAACTGATAAGATATAGTAAGATACCTTAATTAAATGTATAATTATTTAAAAATTCATATATTGGTTAGTTAAAATAATAAGAAAGAGATTATGTATAAAAAGTTATACTATAAATGTTGAATGACATTTTTTAAAAACAAGAAAAAAACTAAAATGACATGCATTTTTAAAAAGAGGGACTAATTTCTTATACATTATTTACGATACTTAACTATTTTTTCTAACTAATATAATTTTTATACATAATTTTCTTTTGAAATTTATAATTTGACATTAAATATTGCATTGAAAAGGTAAAACTATTTTGTTTTGAAATACCTTTTTAAAATATATATTTTATATATTTTATAAAAAAATAAAATAATATGTAAATTTATTTTTACTTACAACTTTAACTATTTAATTAAATAGTAATTTAATATATTATTAAATTTTAAATCATATAGAATATGATAATTTCAAAATTTTTAACATAAAAATATAAATTATTATAATATATTAATTTTTACAATGTAGACTTATTAATAAAACTAATTTAATTATATCGCATTATTGAATGAAAAATAAAATGGATAGTGAGTCTGCCGGAAATATTAGAGCATTGAGGTTGAACAGCTTGGAAACATTTAGGGCTATGCACTCCTCTCACACTATAATTTAATTATTAAATAATACACAAATTTTATTTTTGGCGATAAATTCACAGTCAATTCAAACAAGACTTTCTACCAATATCACAGTTTTCACAGTTTTTTTTGGTATAATTGATTGTCTTTTTTTTTTGGACAAACCTCAAAGAATACTTATTTTGATCTCTAAACTTTTTAAAATAAAATATATAACATTCTAAAGCCTATAAATTACAAAATAATTATGAAAATTTACAGTAAAGCAAAAAATGTTTATAGCTTTAGTCAAAAAAAAAAAGTTTATAGCTTAAATTGATCGTACATTCAAATTTATTTTATACTATATTTTGCTACAGTTATTGATAGGTTAATAAAATAATATACAAAATGGTGCTGAGTCAAAATAGATCTTTTTAGGCTTCTAGCTCTGGACCATTTGCAAAAGTTGCCCTTTTTTCTTAAAAACCTTTTTTTTTAATTAACTTTGTAAACTGTCGACCCTTTCTATTTTGTCTAAATCTCGAGGGAAAATGACAAAGAGAAACCAAATTGGTCAAATCTGATGATATTCTTCGAAGAAAGTAGATCAAAAGGTCAAAGTTATAACCTGATTTCTTGGGACCTTCTGAATGAGACAAAAAAAGGGACAAGTCATATGATATATAACTAGGAAAGGAGACACCTTTCTCTTTCATTTTGCTGATCTCACTCTTACGATAAGAAGACAACTTTTTCTTTGTCTAGTCATCAGAAAATCTTGAAAGGTATGAGACTTTGATGAATAAACACTGACAAGAGCTTTCGTGTAGTGTGCGAATGTGATGATGAGTTTCCATGGTTTGAATAGTACAAACAGTGATAATACAAAATGTTGTCGATTCTTGCACTATGTCCTGCCATTGGTGACTTCTTTTTCACTCTATAACTTAGATTATTGTCTTGGTCCTTTTTTATTGCTGCAGAGAGCGAAAATGAATGGTGGTCTTGATATTACTAAAGGAGACGATGAGTTTGAGAGTGATAGCTTGGAAGAAATGTCTGGTGATGATGATGATAATAAACATGAACAACGCCCTAAAAAGAAGAAGAAGAAGATGTCAAAGTACCGTAGACACACTTCTTACCAGATTCAAGAACTCGAATCGTAAGAAGTCTCTGCTTCTTTAAATATTTATTTTTGAATAAAAATTCTTTAAATATTTATGCTTGTTTGTTTGCTAATGTTGTGTTGCAGTTTCTTCAAAGTGTGTCCTCATCCTAATGAAAAGCAAAGGCTTGAACTTGGAAGCAAACTTTCTTTGGAGAGTAAGCAAATCAAGTTTTGGTTTCAGAACAGAAGAACACAAATGAAGGTACTAGAAAAGTTAGGATTATTATGGAACAAAAAGCTTTTATTTTTTTTTTACTGATAAAATGTTTTTGATTTTTTTGTCTTTTACCAGACGCAACTAGAGAGGCATGAGAATGCGATTCTAAGACAAGAGAATGAAAAACTGCGTGTAGAAAACGGTATCCTTAAAGAAGCAATGAGAAGTCCTACATGCACCAACTGTGGTGGAGCAGCTACACCTGGTGAAGTCTCACATGAGCAGCAACAGCTTAGGATGGAGAATGCTAAGCTTAAGTACGAGCTCGATAAGCTTTGCGCTTTAGCAAACAGATTCATTGGCAGTTCTATCTCACTCGAGCAGCCTTCAAATGGTGGGGTTGGATCACAGGATTTGTCTTTAGGACATGGTTTCACCAGAGGTACTTCGACGTTTATGGATCTTGCTGTGGTGGCAATGGATGAGTTGATAAGGCTGGCTGAAGTGGATAATCCTTTATGGATAAAATGTTCAAAGAGTGAGAGGGATTCAATGAAGCATGACGAGTATACAAGCCTTTTTGCGGGTAGTAAACATCCAGGTTTTGCAGCTGAAGGTTCAAGAGAAACTGGTTTTGTTCTAATCAATAGCTTGACTCTGGTGGAGACTCTAATGAACACGGTATGAGAAACTCGTGTGCATGTCAATACACAAACACACGCTCACTAATAAACATATCTTAATTTTGTTTTTTTTACAGAACCGATGGGCAGAGATGTTTGAGTGTATTGTAGCTGCTGCATCAACCGTGGAAGTGATATCTAACGGTAGCGGTGGATCTGGAAACGGCTCTCTTCAATTGGTATGTTCATCATAAACGTTAAAAAGAAAAAAAACATAAACGTTAATATTTATGATTCATGGGTGACTGCTGATGTTTCTTTTTGTTTGGGACAGATGGAAGCAGAGTTTCAAGTGATGTCTCCGTTAGTTCCAATTAGACAGGTGAAGTTTGTTAGATATTGCAAGCAACATGGAGATGGTTTATGGGCGGTCGTGGATGTTTCTTATGATGTAAACAGAGAAAGTCAGGACTTGAAGTCTTATGATGGCTTAAAGAGGCTTCCCTCAGGATGCATCATAGAAGACATAGGCAATGGTTGCTCCAAGGTAACTTCTTGACTTTTTGACTTTTTCTGGTAATTTCTTGACTTTCTTTCAACTTTTAGGACATTTTTCTAATTGTGAGAACTAGTTGGCTCTTGGATTTGTGTGAGTTTTTTCTTTATTGAATTGTTTATATCAAATGAGTCGACAATGAGCCTGAGAACCTGAAGCCTTTCTGTATATCTTATATAAAACTCTACAAGAATCTTCTTTTTATTAAAATAATAAAATATCAACTCTGATCAAGGCTTCATTTTTCAAGGCAAAGCCTGGTTCTTGTCTGGGCTAGTTTTAGGCTATGTATAATTAACACAAAATATCTTGTTTTGTTTACTTAAAAATCTTGGGTATGTTGTTCATCTTGGGATTAATGAATAATCTGCAATGTAACTTTTCTTAGTAAAATGGGTTACTTTGTTATTAGTTACTACATGTGGTTTAACACCTGTTGACTTAAACAGGTGACGTGGATTGAACATTCAGAGTATGAAGGGAGTCATATCCATCCTCTTTACCAACAGTTGCTCGGTTCTTCGGTTGGGTTAGGTGCAACCAAGTGGCTTGCAACTCTGCAGAGACGATGTGAAAGCTACACAACCCTTTTGTCTTCTCAAGACCAAACAGGTCTTTCTTTCTCTCTCTCTCTGCTTTTTGAATCTTGAAATGTTCTGATACTTTATAGAAAGAGTCATAGTAAGAAACGATTGTTTTCTTAAAATGTTTTCTGATAGGTTTGTCACTTGCTGGCACCAAGAGCACACAAACACTCGCGCAGCGTATGAAGCTCAGCTTCTATTCAGGCATAACTGCATCACCCATTCACAAATGGGAGAAGCTTGTCGCTGAGAACGTGGGACAGGACACAAGGATACTGACCAGGAGGAGCCTTCAGCCTTCTGGTGTTGTCTTAAGCGCTGCAACGTCTATGTGGCTACCGGTTACTCAGCAGAGACTGTTTGAGTTTCTGTGTGATAGTAAATGCAGAAACCAGTGGGATATTTTGTGTAATGGTGCTTCAATGGAAAACATGCTTCTCATCCCAAAAAGGCAACGTGAAGGAAGATGCGTCTCTCTCCTTCAACCTGCTGTGAGTCTATTATCTATTGTCAATTCCACAGTACATTAGGTACTTGATTACTAATGAGACCAATTCCAATTCGCAGGGAAAGCATCAAAGTGGGAACAGTATGCTAATCCTGCAAGAGACATGGAGTGATGCTTCTGGTGCGCTTGTGGTTTACGCACCTGTAGATGTCCCATCTATGAATATGGTAATGAGCGGTGGAGATTCAGCTAACGTTGCACTTCTTCCATCAGGTTTCTCTATATCGCCTGATGGATCATCATCATCAGCATCATCATGGTCTGATCAGATCGATACCAATGGAGGTTTGGTGAACCATGAAAGCAAAGGATGTCTCCTGACAGTAGGGTTTCAGATCTTAGTGAACAGCGTACCGACGACAAAGCTCAACATGGAATCTGTGCAAACTGTGAACAACCTCATCGCTTGCACCATTCACAAGATCAAAGCCGCTCTTAGTATACCTGCTTAACTAAATTTCTAGAGACCTATTCTTGTTTCTCTTTCTGGAATATTTTGTGGAAGACAATAGAAGTTCAGTAACATTTGAGACAAGTAGTAAGCAGAACAAAACAAACAAACAAACAAATGGGCCCAAAAGTCTAGCAAAACTGAATCTTCGTTTTGTTTCAATCTCAAGAAACATACAAGACACCACGTCGATAGAAAACAAGACTCGCAGAAGCAAAAGCCGACCAAACAAAAAGAACCCACCAAGACATCAACAAACCAACTTGTCCCACGAACTCGTCGCAAGGCAAAGAACCACACACCAGTCTCGAAACAGCAAAAGACCCTAGTTCAACCTGAGACAAGCCGAGGAAAACGATCACTAGAACCGCCGGCGCCACAAACTGCAAAGCAACTAAACACAAATAATGGTTATGAAGAAACATCTTCGCCCTGCTAAACTCCAAATCAGGAGTCTTGCTCCCATGTAACCTCTGATACCAAGACAACACCGCTTCGTTCAAAAACATCTGAAGGTTAGGACGAACCGCCATAGCTTGTAACAAACCCGACAGCCACAAACACAAAACACGAAACTTTCCGAAATCATCACTCGAGAAGCCTACATTACCAACTAACCCACTAGCATTGTTACTCCTCTTGACTAAAATCTCAGCCAAAGGATGGATCCAAAGCAACGAAGTGAAAACCGAAACAACGTAGTTAACATAAAGAATCATTCGACCGAACCATCCACAAGATATGATTGAAAGATTACTCCTAATCTGATCAGTCCCAACCCAAAACGACCTCGCGCTTCTCCCCGCAGGCATGTAGAGGAACCCAGCGATGCAAGCCATTGAGAAGGACACGAGTATACAGCAGAAGGCGTCAACTGAGCCTAACTGAAAGTCAAACCCTCTAGGGAACACACCAGCGCTGATTATAATCCCGAAAACAAACCCTAACCCCGCGAAGATCAAACTAAGTCTCTTCTCGGATCGCTTCGACGCGGATCTCTCGATCGAGATCTTGGCTAACGCGACGAGGACTTTGCACAGGGCGATGAATCCGAGAACGAGAGGGAACAAAAGGCCCTTATCGTCGTCTAGGGAGAAGTAGTTTTGGAGGAGGAAGGAGGAGAGAGAGAGGGAGGAGACGACGAAGAGGGAGTTGTAGTCGGTGAAGTAGATGCGGGATCTGAGGTGGTCTTCGTCGAGTTTGATTCGGAAGATCTGTGCGTTGGTTTCGTCGAATTCGGATTTGTTGTCTTTGGATCTGTTTCTTCGTCTGAGTTGTTCATTGTTGGGTTTGGAATGATCGTCGGTGTTGTTCGAGGGACGTCGGATCGCGGCTCTGACGTTGTTTTGGCCGAGATTCTCGGGCTGGATGTAGGTGCAGAGGCCGTGGAGGAAGATGATTGGGATTCTGAGGAAGTAGAGGATGAGGGTTAAGGAGAGGGATAGTAGGGTTTGGAGGATGAGGTTCCTATGGGTTTCGAAGAGGTCGAGCATTGTTCTTTCCTGCTCGATCGATCTCTTCTTTTTTGCTTTTTTTTTCTTTCTTTTGTTAGTTGAGAAGATGTAACTAAAAACAGTCTTTGAGAGTGTGATTTGGGGGGATTGATTGGTTGAGTCGTTAACTGGTGAAACATCTAATGGGCTACTAAATTGTTAAACTCCGAAACCATTCTCTTTTCCTACCTTTTTTCCAAAGTTTGTCATTTAAATTTAAAATAAACTTTGATCCGTGCATTCGTGCAGATATTTATTCGAATGTAGTGTGTAGTACTTTTGATTTATGATTTTTGACTTATCCAAGAGTTTCGTGTTTAGTATTTTGGTGATGGCTAAAAATAAAGTCTTTATTTTTTGGCAAATACTATTATTTTTTTACCTTTTTACTTTAAAAACATGATATTTTTGATATTTTTTGTTTCCTTTATAAAAATGTTGAATATGAAATAGCAAAATTCTATTAGTTATTTGGTGAACCCAACCATTTTGTTACGGGTCAAAATTTGGTATATCATATTGTTTCCAAAAAACAATTATCTTAAACATTACTCGATTATTCCAAAATTCATTCGTTTATTAAAAAATTATCATAATAACAGGACTACATGTTTTTGCAAGATTTGAATTTATAAAGAAAAAATCATATGCAAAAATTCAAATGGAATCCAACCTAAAAACTATGAATAAGAGTGAAATCTAAAGAATTTGAGAATTAATCAAGCCAATTAAATCGATGACAACGTCATGCACATTATAAGCTCTTAGTTTAACGTTTGTATTAATTTGATATGTTATTTTTGTTGTTTAAATATATTACATGGTAATTTTGTAATGTTTTTGTTGTCATTGTAGGGTCTCAAGATTTTTTTGTACACTTATTATCATTTATATAATTTGGTTTGCATGGTTTATTCATCTTTAAAATATCTCCAAATCCAATTATATATATTTATATACACTTTTTAATAAAATAGATAAATTCTATTATAGAGGTGAGTTTCTCCGACTCTATTATACAATTTTTATATTTTAAGAAAAAATGTAATGAATGATATTTAAATCTCTATATTTAAACAAAATAGCGTATCTCTATATTTAACTCTAATAATAAAAGAACTGTATTAGATAATCATATGTTGGAGCAAATTCACTTTTATAATATAATTTTCTATTTTAGAAGAAAATATAGAAATAAATATATAGGTGAATTAGAAATTTTCTTAGCTGTTTAACCAATAGAAAACATCATAGATTAACATTTTTTCATGCAATTAGAAGCAGCTTGGAGGTAGCTAAACTATTAATACTTTACGCAGTTTGATAATGATTTGTTTGTTGTAGCCATAAAAATGTATGTGTATGATAAAGATCATGTTTCTCAATTGTGTGAATAATTTTTTTTATGAAAATAACTTGTATTACATGTTTAATATACATGAAAAAACACAATCATTAATAATTTTTTTGTAATTTCATTTCTGTTATAAGATATTCAATATCAGATATACTCTACTTTTTTTTAAATAAATGAATTTAACTTTAGATCTGCAGTTATAGTAACAAAATTTTCCAGAAAATAAATATGCTTTTAGCCCTAAATTATAATTTTCTGCATAGAACAAATTAATCACATAATTATACTTATAAGATTTCTAATAAAATAAAATAAAAACTAAATATATAAATTTACATCAAATAAGAGAAAATTCATTACTATTTGTTCTTTTTTCAAATTACTTGTTCCTCACTTTTCAGTAACAATAAATATTTTTTTTATAAATTTATTTTAAAAAATAATTTCTGAATTCACTATTTTGATGATATATTTCCATTATAACAACTTAACTAAAAACGAATAATAAAAAAATAGTAAAAAGAAAAATGTACGAAGATAATGCATAAAACTTGATTTTTTTTACCAAACACATATAAAGAACAGATGTTTTTACACGTTATTTGGAAGACATCAAGATATTAAAAAGAAGTTTCAATCACTCAGAGCTCATTCATATACTCTGGATATTGAATAAAAGGCAGACAGTCTTGCACGGAGTGTGAGACAACAATTATCGTTCATTCATATGGATGCCGAGCTACTGGTGTGGTTTGTAGAATCTTAGTTGAGTCTGTTTTATGTTGATGTAAAATAAATATAAAAAATAATTTATAATAGTAAAAAAAAATTGAATTTATATTAATCTAATGAAAGAGACACCTATTAATATTAAATAATAAAAATAAATAAAGAAATTTTAAAATTTTCTAAAAATTATTACTTGTTTCCTTTTATTTTTGTTCTTCTTGTCTTTTTGCGTTTGTTGTCGGAAGTTTACCAAACAGAAAAATAAAAATCCAAGTATTAAGTTACACATATAATGAATCTGCCAAACATAACATAAAGTATATTTAATTAATAATGTCGTTATGAATCTTTAAACATTAAGAATAGTATTGAATTTCTCCATTTTACTTTTATCTCAAATAAATAAGTTTCTTCCATAATTAAATGCACATTTTTGGAAATATCTTATAATTGTTCACATGAGTTCATTTTGAACTGTCAACATTGGTTATTAGATAAATTTTATGATAAAATAAATAATATGTACATATTATTATATTTTTAGTATATAAAGCTTACTTGCTTCAGTAGTTGCTCCAATTAGTTCTGTATTATCTTAATCAAATATAAAAAAAACTGGAAAATCATTTCAACATATATTATTACTTCAATTTTGAAACTAAAGAAATTGATTTAGTTGTAAAATTTAATAATATATTAATATATATTGATATATTTATTTCCTTGTAACTATATATTAGTTTCTAACTTATAGATTAATACATATATAAATAAACATATATCAATAATATAAAAATTCTCTTTTTGTTAATGTTGGTTAATTATGTTTGTACAAACTATGAGAAACAATACATGAATGTAGCTACAACTAACAATTCTACATAATTTATGAAGATACTAGGATCGGCCCGTCCTACGGGCGGGATATGCCTTAATTGTACTTGAATTCATATATTTTCCTAAGTTTTTGATGTATGTGTGTTCGATTTGCATTTATAAGTTATGTGTATGTTAATGATTTATATCTTTAAGAATGTGTTAGGTGTAGGTCAAAAATGTTTTAGGTGAGTAGTTGATTGGATAAAAGATTATGTGATATGGTTTATTTTGATTACTCTCAATTGGAGTAGTGCCATGTTTTAATCTGCGTACTAACATCATCTCTTTCTTTGTATATGTTATAATAGTAATTATTTTCTTATCATGTAATCATATTCTCTCAACATTCAGTTGAAGTCAAGCTGATAACAATTTGAATTTGATTTTCTTTATAGAAAATCTCTAAAAATTTGCCAAAACGGTAGCCAAATAAAGCTAACCAAAACGGTAGCAAAATAAAGTTAACCAAAATATGAAAACACTGAAACTGCGGAGGATGAAAATTTACCGATGATTATCAGTAGTCGTTATTTACGATAAAATGGGACAACCTCAACTGGAAAATTTAAGTCTTCCCCACATGAGCGGCAATGAACAAAGGGAGCTGGATGTCTACATGGTTCTCAAAACCTTCATCCTATCAGTTCAGAGTTCAGTCTCACCAGAAGATGCCCAGCCTCGGCAGCTCTAATGTTAGTTGATTTTGTCATCTTCCCCATTGAAGCCCACGAAAACAACTTCATCAGCTATCTGCCACACTAATGAAAAAGCTGTGCACTTGAGGACAAAAACAGCTTTGGTAACATCACAATGATGCATGTAAATGATAGGTCCCTAGACCATGTCCACTTCTACCTGAACAGATATACGTAAGTTGCCAATATTCTTGCCAATTTTTAGCTCAAACCGAATTCTTTTGCCTAACCAAACATTATAATTTGTAATACATGTCACAATGTTTTATATTACATCAAACAGGCTCAAGAAGACATCAATAATTAACAAACAAACCGTTCACTCCTCAATCCCACCGTTGATTATGAAGCCTGACATGCAATGAGTATGTATACTAAATTTCAACACGATCAGCAATTATTTACCTTGTCAAACAATCTCCTAAAAATGATGTTGCAGAACAGTTTTATCTATTTCTGCAGATTCAGATGAATGTGGCCCAACTTTGAAGGTGAAATACTAATTGTTTATAACTTCTATTCATAATTCGGTTGATCCAACGAACTCTCTGCAATGAAATCTTTCCATATATAACTTTGTCTTGATCCAATTTCCTTATATCTGGCCAGAAACCACCTCCAAAATAGCCTACATACACACTGAATTTAAAAAGTAAAGCTGCAGGTTTTCGGATCAGAGAAAACAAAAAAACATTCATCAACTTTCAAATCTATTTCTGGATGAGAGTTTACCTCTGATTCGAACACGGTATCTTTCTATGGATTCCTTGCAGCTTGATATTTCCATAGGCATAATATCCGAGATGTAGATACTTCTGGTCTGTTCAAAAATCGCTTCACAAAACTCATGTTCAACCAACTTCTATCTCACGTTCACGTCTAGCCATTGCTTTGATTTCAAAAGAGTTCCCACTTCTTCTCTGGACCATTTACTTTAGATGTACTGTCAAACTTAGGTTTCTCAAACGACACCAATGACTTCTCCAATCTCACCTCATGCGAAACTTTCACACACCTTTCTAAATCACTTCCTTTTTCTTCCAAGCTTTAATCTTTCTCCTCATCATCTCCTTCCCCAGCCCAGCACTCAACCTCATTACTATTCCTATACACAAACACCGTCTCCAGCACCAGATTCCTATTTAAACACAAAAAAATCTCTTCCAATAGCCGGTTAGCCTCAAGAGAGATGAGTATTAAGAGATGAATATGAGAGAGAGAGAGAGAGATGAATAGCAGAGAGGTTTCGAGATCGCGATTCGCAAATGAGGTACGAACCTATTTATATATACCGGAATCGCTGAATGAACGACAGTATCTGAAAATATCGTAGTGGGCGTAAGATTTAATGAGCTTAAAGACAATAAGAATAAAGACAGTAATCACAACGCCTCTGTTACGTATCTGGATCGTCATCGTATCTGCCGATCGCAAAGGTATGAAGAACACAAACGCGTTCATCAGGGTGACCTGGAGTTCGCGCATCTTCGATGGGCCGCTAACAATCTATGATGATAATAAGCCCAATCGCAAGCCCAGACGGAGGATAACACCCGAGACGCTGCGTTTCATTAAACGCGCCACATGTCGATCTCTCTGCGACTTAATTTCTGACTTGGCGTCCTAGTTGTCGCAACAGGAGGGATACACCATACTTTATAGTAATAGATATATCTGATTACACTACGATAAGTTTCTTATAAGATCTACACGAGACGGTATTATTTGCACAATGCTGAAAATCTCCTTTAATTTTTTTCTTCACCACCTTCTATGAAACTCGAAACACATACCACATTGTGTATAAACATTAATCTTAGTCACACGTAGACGGACCAATGAGGCTTCCATACAAATTTTTTTAATTAATTAGTTAATTATAGGAAAATAAGAAGATTATTTTTACAACTCTCTTTGTTTAAAATTCTAAAAAAATCAAAATATTTAGATTTATTATTAAAAAGTTTGTTAAATTATTAGGATTCTATCATTCGTTTTAAATATTATTAAAATGCTACTTTTCTTTTATAATTCTCTTTGTTCATGATTAACCAAAAAGGAAAATTAAAATTTCTTGAAAATAAAAATTATTTTCATAAAGCTCTTACAATTTTAATTTTGGGTTTAAAAAAGGAAAATTACTATTAATTTACAATTTGTATGGAAATTTTTTATTTACAATAATTTTTTTCTCAAAAAAAGGAAAATTACTATTAAATATTATTTATATGAAAACATTTATTTAACAGAAAAAGGAAAATTATAATTTCTTGAAAAGAAAATTTACTTTCATGTAGTTTTTACAATTTTTTATTTTGGACTTAAAAATAAAAATTACTATTAATTTACTATTTGTATGAAAATTGTTTTATTTACAATACTTACTCTCAAAAATAGAAAATTACTATTAAATAGTTATTTATATGAAATTTTTTATTTAACACATGTCACAATTTTAAATATAAAATTGTCATATGTCACAATCATGTTAATTACTAACTTTGAAGAACGAAGTTTTATATAATAAGATATGTAGGAAGTAATTGTTTTATTTAGATGGTCTAATGTTAGAGTTTATTAATGGTTTAGTAAATGGTTTAGTAATTTTACGGTTCATGACTAAGAGCAAACGGGTGTGTCTTGCAATGGTATGGTTTACAATGCTTTAATAATTTTATGAATAAATGGCTGTGTTTCGTATGACAATGGCATGAGATGGTAAATTTTGAGAAAAACTTAGGGCTACTTCCTATTTTTTTAATAGTTTAAATAGTCTTAAATAATATTCCCTCTATTCCATTTTAAGTGAAATTTTAAGATTTTTATTTTGGTTCATAATATGTAATATTTTCACTATTCTAGGTAAAATTGAATGTCATTCAAATTTTGTGACCAATTACAAATCATGTATTATTTTGTTATTGTTAAATTTATTGTATTTAATGTGATTTTTATATAACCAAGATAAAATGCATAAAAATTTGTATTTTCTTAATAATTGTGTAAAAAATTTAAACATCACTTAAAATGTTACACAGAGAGCATGTAACAGTATTTAAAGCATTTTAAAATCTTATCTACTAATTAAAGGTGAACTTAATATCAATACTAAATATTCAAGGGATAATAATTTATTTTTAGCAGCTAAATGTTTGACGACTGATATTGTATTATTGACAAACAAAGAAATATTAATTTAGTTGACAAACAAAATTATTTAATTATTTTGTTTGTCAACTTAAAGGAGCTCTACATTAATGTGTTCTTTTAAAATGAAATTCTTTATAAAATTTGAAAAAAAATTGTCATTTAGTTACAAAAGTCTTAAGTCGTCTCTGGTCAATACAACATTATTAGCCACACGTTTATAAAATCAAAACCCATGAATGTCAAGAAAGTCAATCAGTCGACGGTTCGGTCATGATCATTAATTTAAGGTTTCTTAAAATTTGCACCCAAAAATGTATAATGGATTTTATAATAACTATTTCTTTTTACAAAAATAAAACCAAAAGAATATTTTAACAATAGACACTAATCCAACATGATTTTTTCTAAAAAAAAATAAAAAAATTTACAAACACATGAACAAAGGTTTGAGAATGTTAACATTCATTAATAAAGAAACTTAGTACTCCCTCTGTATCACATTAAGTGGTGTTTAAAGAATTTTTTTTTGTTCCAAAATAATTGATGTTCTCCCTATTCTATGTAGAATTTAATAACATTTGAATTTTGTGACCAATTATAAAATGCTGTTTTCTTTTCTTATTGGTTGAACTATTCTCATTTAATGCTATTTATATCTAACCAATGTAAATTGTATAAAAGTTAGTATTTTCTTAATCTATGTGCTAAAACCTTAAACATCACTTATAGTGATACAGAGGGAGTATTAGATTAAGAAGGCGGAGGAGATAGGTTTCAGCCTTTAAAATGAGTTCAGATTTGAACATAGATCCCATGGAAATATTTAAATTTGCGGAAAAATGATCAACACTTTGAGCGGAAGCACATGTGTTGAGCATACAAAGGACAGCACATCAAGTAGAGGTAACAAACTTATCATCAATTCCAGAGCGATGTGTTTTACAGATCGTTTTTGGAAAGAATATTATTTATTCTCAGGACAAGGTTGATATAGTATTGATCTAGAAGGTTTTCATGGTTTGTTGGGGGCATGAAATGTCATGACAAGTATTTCTTCTTCATGCGGAGGTGGAAGCGATACTTTGGGAAATGGAGTGCATAAGGAACTTATGACAGTTTCAGATTACGTTTGCAACTGATTTTTTTTCAGTTGGTGAAAATGATTTCAGAATCAGAAGAATTGCAAGCTTTTGCAGATTAGTTGGAGGACATAAAGACCCTGAAAGCAAGCTTTTTCAGCTTAGAGATTATTCATGTAACACGAACGGAGAATTTTAAGGCGGATTGTGTAGCACGCAGTATAAGAATACCACCGTCTTTTGTCGTTCACATGGATGCGGAGCTCCCAGTATGGTTAACGAGTTCAGATTTTTTCTATTTTCTGTTTTGTTTTGTAAAGTCATCTGGACTATATAATTCTTTCTTGTTACATTTAAAAATCTGAAAATTTTAAATAAACAGCATAAATTGCTAATTGTTTTGCCTTGGCTCTGAACCAATACAATACTTCAGCTCAGACAGTGCTACCTTGAGATGTAATGAATCTCACATTGTGTTATTATCCTGCAAAAACAATTTCAAATTTGTTGATATCAGATTTTCTGAAAATAGTTCCTAAAACTTTAAAAATCTTTTAATCAACAAAACCCTTGACAAGCACAAGCAATCGACTAGAAATGTCATAAGCAAATTCACGAACCTACCAAAGATATCGATATGCGTAAGCCAAACAAGTAACCAAGCAAAACAATTTTCAAATTTGTTAATATCGGATTTTCTAGAAAACTTTCCTAAAACTTTAAAAATCTTTTCTGAAATCAACAAAGTCGCACACTTTCTCAAGAACAAGCAAGCGACTAACAATTTTCATAAATAAATTCACGAGCCTATAATAGATATCAATATGCGTAAACTAAACATGTAAAATAAAGAACAATCTTACCAAAATTTCTATGTGACATTGGGATTCAAAATTTCTTACCAAATTTGTAGACGGTCATGGGATTTGTAGATAGTTTATCCCCCGATATTTTCTTGTAGATCCGTTCTGAAATCTAACAAATAAAATAAATAATAATCTTTTTAAAGAAATGAATAAACACTTATCTCAAAGAGAATAACAAGTAAGGATCTTGCCTAACAAATAACAAGTAAGGATCTTGCCTTGTTAGGTAGGCGTTTCACCATAAGGTCGCAGCTACTATGACTAGGCTGCAATTTTCAAATGCCAAAAGTTAACATCAAATTGTATCAAATGCTTAAACGTGAGACTAAACATGATTATGACCTTGCGTATGAACTGCTATCATTGGTATTAAACTAGCATAAAACTACAAAACCATTATGGACAAGATAAAATACAATACATACACACACAAAAGGGGAAATCCTTTGAGAAACTGGGAAAAAAGCGAGTACCTTGGAGAGAAACGGAAGCTGCTTGGCAGATAGATGGAAGGAAACTCTGCGAGGGAGACCAGAGTTGCTTAGTTACTAATCTCTCTGAGATAAGTGTTTATTTGTTCAAAAATTCAAAGTAAACAAGGTAACATTAAACATCCATTTGTGAAACACTAAAACATTCAATTAAGAATCCTAATCTTAATTTTCAATCGGAAATGATTAATGCTTACATGTCTTAGTTCGATTTTCGACCGACAAGAAGTGTCGACAGTTGTAGATTCGTCGTGATTTATATATGGCATCAATTCTTTTTTTTCAGTTTTTTTCATAGTTTTATGAGTGAGTGAGGGTAGTTTAGAATTTTGATCCACTAATAAAGGAGAGGCTATTAATATGATTTATTGTTTGAGGGGCTAATTTGGAGACATAAACTCTAATATGTATATTTAGGAGAATTACCCTTTAAGATATTTCCAGGTTAATTAAAAATATAATGATAAAATTCAAAATTATATTGCTAAATGAAAAGGTACGACAGACAATGCATCACGGTTTAGAAAATATTATACATACTGATATATATTTATTTGAAATTAAGCATTATTATCAAATTTTATTTTAAAAAGTAGTATTTTTCATTAACTTATTGTGATACTTCTTTTTTGAACACCTGATATGAAAATATTTATATACATTAGAAACTGTAGATACTTCGTAAATACAAAACTTACTAGGTGTTTCGCCCGTATATGTGGACGTAAGTATATATAATTACTTAATAATAAATTAATTACTAATAAAAATATTATAATAATAAATTATTATTTATATTTTTATTTAAATTATTTAATATTATCTTTTCAAGTATATGAAATTAATTATTTACTTACTTAATATTTAGTTATGTATTTTCTGTTTTTAATTTTACTTTTTTGAATTTTTTTCAGATAACAACACAATATATATATAAATTATTTTTTGTTTTAACATATATTTCTAGATTTGGATAATTCTTATTATTATTAACTCTAATCATTTATCTAATTAAATAAATTTAAATTCGTTTTTTATATATTAACTAATTTATAAATTTATTTATTAAGGGTATCATCGACTTTGACCACTCTAACTTTTAACGTGAGAGCTCCGTTGCGAAAAATTACTTTCCAAATAATAGTATAGTTAATTACTAATAAAAATATTATAATGATAAATTATTATTTATATTTTCATTTAAAAATTATTTTTAATTATAATTTTTATTTAAAATCTTATATATATTAGATTCATTATTAATAAACAAATTTAAAAATTTCTTAATATTATCTTTTCAATTATATGAAATTAATCATTTTACTTACTTAATATTTAGTTATGTATTTTCTGTTTTTTAATTTTAATTTTTTATTTAAAAATATTTTTTAGATAACAACACAATATATATAAGAATTAGTTTTTTACAATCTCAATGTAATTTTGTACATTAAATCTATTTTTACGCTTTTGAATAACTAATTATTTTTTATTTAAATTATTTTTATTTAATTAATCATACATTAAATAGGAATATACTAGTCAATTGTATAAATTTCTTAATCTTCGTGAAAAATGTCAAAACACTTATTTAGAAAAGAAGGGAGTAATAACCACTTGGTACCCAACTTTTCCGATTGAGCAATCACAATTGCTAGAGGCACAAACAAAAGCTTCAACTGTTCCAACAAAGACTAAGTGACGCCCGCCCATCGATCTATGCCAAACTTCAGACACAATAATATAGAGACAAAACAATACGAAGACCGCAAATGTAAGGCAGTGTTCATTCCCGGAGTGGCTCCTTACCACCGGTAAAGGAGATGATCAGTCTTCGGTCCCAAAAGAAGAAACACAGGCCTGATAGAGTATCAGTATTGACTCCAAATTAAGTTCTTTAAACCTGCATAAGTGTTAGAGAAACAGAATTGCCGATGGGTTCAAGGGACCAGCATCGACACTGGATATGATGAAACTCCAACAGGGGCCACCGAGGGACACTGAAGCTTGAGGACAGCATAAAGACTCCAAACACATTGCCTTTTTTTCATTTCCGAGAACCCGAAAGTCGAGAGAACATTCCGGTGGCAACAAAACACCCTAGAAAAAATAAACATCACGAGGGAAACCCAATGAAGCTTTTTGACAAAACTTCGGATGGGAAAGAGGCAAGGCCAGGTAGAGGAGAACAGAAAGAGGGAGACCAACAAAACTGATTCGAGTGGAGCCATAGACAACAACACCCTACAGCAGAAATCCAATCACCACTCATTACGCCAAGGCACCAACACACATTAGTAAGCCGCCAGCTAAAAACGCGCATTTGTGGAAAATGAGGCCTCCAAAGAACTCCTTGACACCAAAGAAGCGGAAGAGATACCCCAAGGAGCATCCCAAATAAAAACCCGAAAACACACCGCTAAAACAAACTTAGCAAGCAGGTTTGGGAGATCAAAGGCTGGATCTGATAGAGGAACTGTTCCGCGCCGCCACCCGCGACCCAATCAAAGGGAGAGCCAAACAAAGGAGAAAAACGCAGCCCTCCTGAAAACCCTGAAATCCGACCCTTTATCTTGCCACTGCCTCTCCAGCCACGTGATAACACCAGAGATCTAAGCGAGGCGCCGGCTCTGGCTGTAGTTCCTTCACCGACGGAGCTCATACTCCAGGGTCACCGACATATCAGAGGGAAAGATGAAAGGTCGAGAAAGAACAAAGAAAAGCAAAGAGAGAGTATAGGAAGAGAACCCTCCAGTGACGTCAAGGGAACATGCACGCGCCGAAAGTCAACGACAGAGCAAAGAGGGTTTTGAGTTTTAGTGAGATAAAAGTTTTATATATATATGGATCTACGTTTATAGTGTAACTAATCAAACTCATAACATGAATAAATATATTGTTTGTTCAGAAAGATTTTTAGCATAAAATTGTACAGAAAGAGTTTTTGGATTGTTTAGAAATGTAATTAAAACAACAGATAATATTCAAATGCAATTTTGAAATTGCATGCCAGAAGAGCGCATGAGTCAACCATTTTACCTCTGCTTAGCAAAAACATTTTTTGTATTATGTGCTTGCAGGCAAATGGAAAAAATCATCACTACTACTCAAAAACAGCCTTTCTCTTCTTCTCCATCTTCTTTTCTATAAGACTTTTCTTCCTACATATTAAACACATGATTCAAAAGAAAAATTGAGATGTAACTAAGAAACTATATGCAAAACAGAAAATGGAAACCCATGAACACGTTCACAATGCATGAAGGTCAAGAAAATCACAATACAATTTCATGCTCAGAAAGTGCTTGACTGCAACAAAGACATTCGAAATTTTGTAATTTCAAGTGAAGCATCAGTTTAATCTATTCTATATGATTTAGTTGCAAGAATTTGTGGATATTATATATAACATTTTGGTTTACGACTGATAAAAGCAATTTTAAACCTTTACAAGCATTCAAAAATTCTTTGACCTAAAAGCAGTTTAAAACTTACACATGCCTTAATAATTAATTCCCTGACCTAAAAACTTTAAGAGAGAGATGAAATGGTTTACCTTTTGAAAGTGATGTACTTCTCAACCTGTGGTTTCTGCTCGGAGCTAAAAGAATACCATTTTTCATGAGGGCATATGTTACTACAGCTTCCCAAATCTGCACCCAGAAATAGAAGAGATTAAAGTCAGCACATACTCTTTGCCACAACAAACGGAGAATTCCTATGTTTCTTTCACACCTTGAAGCAAAATGGTTGGTTCTTCATTGTACGACTTCAAATTCCAGAGAATAAGACCATTGTCATCGAGTTCAACCGGGTTGGTTCTAAGAGCATCGTTATATTCTTGACCTATGCAAAACAATAAGATTAGGTACATAATACATTGTTATAAAAATCAATCACCGTACCTGAGATCCAATTTATACCTTTAGGTTGCATTTCTAATGCCTTTTTCATTTCAAAATGAACTTCTTCAGTTTCATCAGACATTTGCGATATAATTGCAACCCGTTGTTCGATTGTTAATGCAACCCCATTATTATCTGCTTCAGTTTTGGCAAAGTCATCTTTTATCTTCTGATACAGTTGTTTCTCCTACAACAGAAATGTTTTAGAATGAATCTAAGCGTTATTAAACTTAAACTGTATAAACCTAAGTAGATTTTTTATTGTTACCTTAGCTTCTGCTGCATTCAATGTTTCTTCTGCTTTCTTTTTCTTTTCAACATATTTAGGGTTTTCATAGTTTTCAATGAAATTCCTCATCACCCTGAAAAAATTATCAGCATAAAAAACCCTTATATATATGTATGTATGTATCTCTATAACTTACGATGTGCCAAGTGCTTCATCGCATACAAAATTCAAAAGCTTAAGCTTTTGAAATGAATCCATCTCCGCATACTCAGAAATGCCTTTCTGAAACATCTGAGGAGGGAAGTCATCAAGCTTAACTTCTGATTCCGCAAGACATTCTCCAAGAATAGTGAACCACCTATCATCTGTTGCACCAATGCCAACCGATCTACAATTTATTTTAAAAAATAAAAATTGATCAGATATGATATGATATGATATGCATAATTTGTTAGAGAAAGTTTGATACTTTCAAGAAAAAAGAATGCTCACATATCTCCTCTGTCTACTAGTATAAGAGTCAGTAACTGGATTATCGTCTGGGTAAGCGTCGAATGCTCTTGGCTCCCCGTGCTTCTCCCAGATAGAACCTCACGTACAACCAAATGAGCTTGGCCGTCCCTCAAACCCAGAGCCTATTCATAAAATCATATGAAGTGAGGGGAACTATTAGTGAGCCTTTTTTATATTCAAAGGGTTAATTATATAGATGATACCTCTCTAAAAGTCAAACAGAACTCTAAAAACTGAAGCACACTTCCAGCAATTTCAGGATGCAAGTCAACACTTGAAACAGTGATTGATTGGATGCCCTGTGGTAGCTTAACCTCCTCAAGCTGAAACTCCTCTTCCTCCTTGAGAACGCGTTTGGTTCTTGCCGCAGCATTCTCCTCGCTGCAGCCAGCACCTGAATTATTTGTCTCTTCAGCACAATTCCCCTGTCCAATAACATTTTCAGACACTAATATCATCAAACAAGACACAAAATCGATGATCGACACAATACAAAGGATCACAGCTGCGTACCGGTTTCATCTTTCCCCTGTAAAAGTATTTGTCAGAACCCTCTTTCTTAAGGAACTCATAGACATTGGAGCAACCATTTTTCTTAGCTGTGGCTGTCAACATCCCAGTAGGCTTCTCACCTTTATTTATCCTGGAAAAAGAAAAAGAAAACAAAAACAGTAAAAAGTGCCTTAATACATATATATATATATATATATATATATATATATAATGGATGATTTTGACTTACATGCAGCTACTACAATTGCAAATTTTCCTACATCTGGGACAAACCCAGTTATCATTCAACGCAACCTCCTCTCCAATCTCTCCGTACCTATTAATTCGAGTCAATACATATCACCAGGGCTTACACGTTTCTCATAACACAAGACATAAATCTCAAAACATCAAAACAAAACCTGCTCAACAGGCACGTAGGACAAAACTTCAACACACATGTCTTGGTTCCCACCTTGGTCACGCAAGTTCCAACAGCATCCGATCTCTTTTGACGGCACTGCAAAATAAAGACCACTTCTCCTTTATCAAAATAAAACTTCAAATGACAAGAAAAGAAAATTTAATCTAAACGTATAATTGGACGAGTGATATTTTAAGTTTCATCGTAATATAAAAACAAAGATGAAGGTCTATCACTTGGTGACAATATATCTCTTTGGCCTTTGCGTTTGCGTTCTCGTTTTCCGTAGCCATACTCTCAACAAAATTTACTCAGAAACTGGAAAAACGAAATTGTCTTTTTTTCTAGCAAATCTGATGTCGAAGGCTTGGACCAGTTAAATTCAGAGTTTATACAGATTTTAGATTTTAGAATAATATTTGTAGATTTCTTTCCTTTTTGGCTACCGAAAACATTTACTAGGCCACTAATGGCCTTGGACTTATTATCCCAGATTCGGATTCAATCCGAGATCTGATTCGAAATCCGCTCCGAATATCCAGATAAAAGACCGGATCCGAATCCGGATAGTAAAATGTTGGATCCCGTCAAACCGAATCCGAATCCGGATATCTTGATCTTTTAGTCCGGATATCAGGATCCGTAATCTTTATTAATAATTATTTCAAAAATAAGAATATATATATGTATAAAATAATTTTATTTATTATATTTTTATTTCTATACAAATATATACATATATATAATTATATAAATTTTGTAATAGTAAACATAGATATAACTAAAAATATTATATATACTTTTATATTAAAATTATTGTTAATATTTTATATATTTTAATATTATTTTTATGTATTTTAAAGATCTGAATCCGGATCCGGATATCCATCGGATATTAGAATTTTTAGAAGGATATCTGACACCTGGATATCCGAGAACCCCGGATCCGGATAAGGATAATAAAAATATGGATCCGCAAGATAAGGATTCAGATCCAAATACCTTAAAATATCCCAGATATCCGATCCGTCCCAGCTTTAAATGGCAAGCAATGGTCAAATTTAAGTTTACATTTTCTGGAAGTTTTTTTTTGGAAGTTGTATCCTTATATTTCATACACATTATTAGACTGGTCGGTCACAATTCCTTAGTCCAGTTACTGACTATTAATTACTAAATTAGATTTTGACCCACGCGAGATTTTTTTTGTAAAGTATTTAATGATCTTTTAAACACATCGTTTATTTACATATTTTTGTCTCCTAGAAACCTACCCGGACCGAAGATGATCCGACTAAAACCCTCTGAAAAATTTACAATATCCGAATTGTATTTACTTAATTTTAAAACTCTATAAACACGATATCCAGACGAAGATTTGTATTTCAACGGTGTTTTGATGTCCTGATCAATCTGATTCAGTGAAAAAATAAAATGTTCTTTTTATTAAATTATTTCAAAAGGTATTTTGTACATAATATTCTATCTAAAATTTTATAACATGTGCAGTTTGTTTCGATAATTTTATATCTTGTGTAGACTTTTTTTTTTTAAAAAGAAGGAAATTGCACAAATCATATATTAACATGCACATATATCTAGTTTGACTTGTGAACGTAAACTCATAACCCGCTGGTTTTATAAAAAAGTTTCATGTATATTTTTAGTGTTTTATAATTGACATATATAGTAGAATATATTATTTTATAATATAGATGTTTAATAATATTTTTTTATTTGTACATAATATTATATTAAAAGTTTATCACTTGATATAATTTGATGTAATTTACTATTCATATATTAACCTGTTATTTTTGTTAATTTAATATAAAATAAAACAACATACTAAAAATTAAAATTTTAATTTTTTGCATTAATTTTCTATGAGTTATTATTAATTTTATGATATTTCTTTTCTTGAAAATTGAACTCTTGAAATTTTATATTTGACTATGTAAGTTCAAGAACTTGGAGCTTGACAAGCTGTTGCAGTGGTGGAGTTTTGGTTCATGTACTTGTGTTACACACACAGGATGGTGTGTGACACACGCTTCGAAGAATAAAAAGGAAACATCAAGATGTGATGATATGAAATATTTCTATATGCTTGGATGACGAATTAAGCATTAAAATAATATTATTAGATCACAAATTAGAAGATTTGGTGATGCTAAAATATAGGAAATATTATATTAGATAATAGGAAAAAGTTATTTAATATATATTGTGGTTTTAACTTAGTTTTAGGTTAGAGTTTTTGACGTTGTAATTCTCACAGAAACATAGCAGCAACTTTGGGATTTCAGATAGTGAGTGATTTGTAGAGGTGATCAACATGGGTTGGTTCCTCATAAGGGTAGATTAAGAATTGATCCGTGTCAAGTCGTGTGTAGCGTTGAGTAATTCGGATTTGACAAGTCTTTGTAAAAGATTGTTTCAGTGATTCTTAATAAAGAGATAACTGTTCTTGGAATTATTTTGTGCCGTCTGTTCTCGCTATATCTCGAACTTTCAATTGGTATCAGAGCAGGACACCTAAACGAAAGAGAGTTCTTCGAACCAAGGTGAGATCCTGAGAAAATAATATGGCGATTTTGGCACAAAATATGTTGCTGCTGAATGATGTGAATTATGGGTATTGGAAAGTGAGAATGAGAGCAAACTTACGTGGGGCTGATGAAGATATCTGAACAGTTGTTCAAACTGGATGGGAAGAACCGTTTGTGATGCAAGAAGATGGTTTGAAGATACCTAAACTGAAGACAAAGTGGACAGCAACAGAGAAAAAACTTTCAAGGTTTAATGCAAGAGCACTGAATACAATCTTCAGTTCTGTAGATGGAAAGCAATTTGAGCTTATACAGGAATGTGAATCAGCTAAGGAAGCTTGGGATATACTACAAAATGCTTTCGAGGGTACTGCGAATGTTAGGAGGATAAGATTGGACTTGCTTGCTTCACAGTTTGAAGACATAAGGATGAGGAATGATGAGAAGATATGAGATTTCAGTGCGAAGCTCAGCTCCATAGCCAACGAAGCACAAATTTTAGGTAAAAAATATGAAGATGCAAAATTGGTGAAGAAGTTTTTGCGATTTTTGCCTACTAAGTTTGCAGCACATAAAGCATCGATTACATTGACGATGAACACTGATGAACTGAAGTATGCTGAGGTAGTAGGGATATTAAAGGTTGAGGAGATGGAATTAGAATCTAAGTGTTCAAAACCTGCTCAAGACTCACGAATTACAGTTGATGAAGACATCCAGAAAGCTAAGAAGCTTGAAGAATCTATTCACTTGGTGATTCAGAAACTTGAAGAAACCATGAATCTTTTGAATAAGATGTCCAGCGACAGACTGCCAAGAGAAGAAGAAAGACATAAATGGCAGGCAATGGTGTGTTTTAATTGTTATGGTATTGGGCATGTCAAAACAGATTGTCCATCATTCAAGAGAAAAGAAATCAAGTGTAATGGATGTAATGGTTATGGGCACATAAAATCAGATTGTGTGAACACCAAGAAGATGAAGATGAAGAGAAGTTGCAGTGATAAAGTGCCAGAGAGAAAAGAAGATGCTCTCAATTTCGTGTCCCTTCATGGAGTTATAGGGTCTAAAAAAGACATCACTAAGGATGAAATTCGTATGTCAGGTGTGTCACACACCAATTCAGATGCGCTACACAGTGATACAGAAAGTGATTTAGATGCAGATCTTCTAGCCGAGTATAAGGTTCTCTTTGGTAAATTTGCAGAACTCAGTCACGAAAACCTACAGCTCATCAAGGATAAAGCTGTCTTAAAAGATCAAGTCAACACCCTAGAGATGTTACGGACTGATGCGAAGGGTGAATCAAAGTGTAGGTGAGAGAGGATGATAATGAAGACGAGCTTCAGTCTCTTAAAAGAGTTATTGCAGAGCAGAATCAAGTTCAACAAGAGTCTGAAATAAAGTTTCATCAGATGAAACAGCTGTTGAATCAAGAAGTTGAGAAGAGTCAGCTTCTGCAAAGACAACTTGCTGAGAACTACAAGAAAGTGAGAATGTTGAACACTGGATCAGCAAGTCTGGATTATATCTTGTCAATTGGGCAGTCTCCAAAAATCAGTTGGGGTTTGGGTTATAAAGGGACGACTTCACAAGAGGTTGACAAGAATGAAGGAATCAAGTTTGTAAAACGCTCAATCCCAGTTGTTTCAGCTGAACGAAAGGATGAAACTCAAGCAAAGACTGTGGTTCCAAAGATACAAGACAGAAAAGTTGTTGCTAAGCGAATGAATGACTGTCTCTTTTGTGGTAAGACCGGACATACTGTTGCTTTCTGTTATTCTAGGAGAAACCAGACTGAGCGAGCTTGGAGGATGAACTTTTGTTATGTGGAACCTAGAAGATATGGACATGTTTGGATAGCTAAGAAGGATCTGTATCCTAAGTTTACGAAAGGTGTGTCACACAAGCATACTAGTGTGTCATACAATCGAATGGGTGATCAATATACTGAGTTTGAAGAACCAGTTCGATGGTTTAGAAGGCACTGAGAGTTTTTGATGGTCCCACAAGTATCATGAAGTTGTTCAAAGAGTTTTTCATTCAAGCATGGGGAGATAATACTTAATTCAGGGGGAGTTTAAGTTAGTACTTTGGTGGTATGTATGATGCATATTGTTCTTAGGCTTGAGTTGTAAAACTCAGTGAAAAAGGGGGAGAATGTAAGTTCAAGAACTTGGAGCTTGACAAGCTGTTGCAGTGGTGGAGTTTTGGTTCGTGTACTTGTGTTGTGTTACACACACAGGATGGTGTGTGACACACGCTTCGAAGAATAAAAAGAAACATCAAGATGTGATGATATGGAATATTTCTATATGCTTGGATGACGAATTAAGCATTAAAATAATATTATTAAGAATCTGATGAGAGTGACAGTCTTTTGGGAATCTCGTCTGTGACAGCTACTCGACTGAGAAATAGCTACAGATTTGGGTTGAGGTCATTGATTTACAGACTTGGGTTCTAGTGTTATGGGCTTTTATGTTGTGTTGCTAATGGCTATTGGCTAAGCTGTTTTATTAGTAAGGTTGACGTTCAGGTCACAGCAGTTGCCTCTCTTGCACAAACTCAACATGCAGCCGCCGCGAAGGAGTTCTCGCCTTAATCGATCTGTGAGCTCGCCGTCAAACGATGAACCAATATGGCTCAATGATCCTACACCCAGTGAGTCCTCGAGGGGGAGTAAGAAGCGTGTTCGCCGTCGTCTCTCTCCAGCTCCGCCCGAGTCTACCGAAGTCGCTGCAGACTCTCTGTCTGACGATGACAGCGGTGGTGAAAATCATACTGATGTTCCCATCGAAGAGACTCTTCTCCCAAAAGAGCCAAGATATGAAGAGAATCGAGCTGTGTTTCAAGCTATGTGTGAGGCGCATCCGGAGTATCTTCATCCGTCAAGGCGCCCCCTCTCAGCTCGCTTTGCTACCATGGCTGCACGAGGAAGGTACTGCATCCTTCGCGACAAAAACTTTGTGCCTCAGCAGCGCTTGGTGCTCACCAACAAGAAACTCGCAGAGGTCAGAGAGGCTGTGTTTCATTCCGGCTTGATCTACACAGTGGTTGACTCGGACGCCTTCCAGCCAACTGTGATTCGAGAGTTTGTTGCTAATCTGCCGGATGCTGAGGAAAGAGATGATGGTGTAGCAGTATATCTCAGAGGCTCAGTTGTTACTCTGTCTCTGGGGCTTATCAACTCGCTGTATTGCATACCTGGTTCTGAGGATGATCCAAACTGGCGTGATGAGAACATCGACAAGGTCTGTAGCTTTCTTTCTGGTGGAAGAGTGAATCGTTGGGAGAATATGGCTTCGAAGTTTCTCACCTCGTCAAACCAAGTGCTCTACAAACTTGTGTGCGCAAATTGGCTTCCCACCATGAATTACACATCAATGAATCAGGAACGACTCAGGTTCGTCTACATGATGTACCATCACCGTGGGTTTAACTTTGGGAAGATAGTCTACGAGCAGATTCTCTCGATGGCAAAGAAGGTTCTAACTAAGGAGTCTCGCAGGATCACTTATCCTACTCTCATTCAGCAAGTGCTCATGTGCCAGCGTGTTGTGCCCCCGGATCCTAATTATTGTGAAGAGATTGGTTATCCTAAAGTAGTGGTTAAGGACAGAAAGGCTGGAAGAGGAACGGGAGCTGATTCGCGTCATCCTGATCTTGCTGAAGACATTGATCGCCTCATCGCAGACCTCAAGAGTGTTCGTATTCGCCTGAGGAGTAAGAGTATCATTTTTTTTTGTGCTCAGTAACTCTTGATTGTTTGATCTCAGTTCTTTTATCTGTATGTGCACCTAAGCAGGGGGAGAATATGTTCCACGAGAGGATGATGGAGAAGATGGAGGAGGCGAAGGCGAAGAATCTGATGAGAGTGATTCTTTTTAGTGCTTGTGTTTTAGTCTGATTCTCTAGTGTGACTGACCTGCTATCTCTAGTGTGCTATTTTCGGTTTAGATATAAGGCGGAACGATGTATGAACCTCTATGTGCTTGGCACTGTTTGATAATCTAATCTATGTTCTCCTTCTACCGTAATTGTCATTATTGGGTGTCTGTATTTTGGTCTGTTTCTGCTGTTGCGTGTGCAGGTGGCTGAGGGTGACACATTCAGATAAAAAGGGGGAGAATGAAAGCTCTAGAATATGGTGCTTGTGAAGCAAGGAACAAGGCCTGTGGGTTACACATGTGGAGCTTTGAGTAACACACAGTGACGCGAGAAAGTAGCTGAATGATGACGTGGCGAAGAGGAAATCGTTAGAACCAGATATATCGGAGATATGAATAACAGTGGGGATTTGTATCTATCACGATATCTCAGGGGAGATATTGTGTGGGGTGTATATAACCAAATTACCTTGGGTAGATTTAGGTTACGGTTTTAGAGTTTTGACGTGCTTAAGCAAGAAGAGTGTTCTTGAGAAGCAGTCTGATAGGAGAGTATCCAGGTTGGGATAGCTTGTCATGTATTATTGTCGAGTGACAAGATTAGTAACTGGTCCGTCTCTAGTCGTGTGTGACTGAGTATAAATCGGATTAAACAGATCTAGGGAGATTGTTTAAAAGGTTTCTAATTAATCAAGGAAGTATTCTTGGAAAGTTCTGTGCGTTCCTTATTTTCTTATTGTCCCTGAACTTTCAGACTAAACTAAATAAGGTAATATTATATTTAAAAATTGTTTTATATAATATAAATTATATATTTCAGTTTGTGTTTTATTTTTACCCCAAAGAAAATAATTTTTGATTTGGTCGATATATGAATATTGATTTGTTTAGATAAGCTTTGAAATTATAATTAATTAATTCAAAATGATTTTAAATGAAGAGGCAGAATATGTAAATAAAAAGAAATACAAAAAGGAAATAATTAGTTTATTGTAAATATATTGGTTAAATGTGCAAATAAAAAAAATATTTAATCTGCTATCCAAGTTCCCAAACGGTTTTTATTTAATTTGTTATCTAAGTTTCCAAACAGTTTTCATTTAATCTGCTATCCAAGTTTCCAAACAGTACTAAATCTGCTATTATCCTATTCAAGTCTCCAAACACTCCGATTTTGTACTTGAGTTTTAATAAGATACTAGATTTTGATCCGCGCTTTGAAAGCGCATATATTATTTTTCACTTTTATAAAATATATTATTTATTTGTAATTATTGAATGTATTTATCTTGGTAAAACTTTCTTTATAATAAATTGGACAAATATAATATTTTTAGTAAACTATGTGTTTCTCTGGCTTTGTTTTATTCCTCTCCAATCAATATTTATTTGGTTTGTTGCTTAAAATAAATAATTTTAGAACGCAACTGTACAATACTTTTACATTGATATTTTGTTTAAACAATATGACATATTACTATATTAATTAAAAATTTACATTGTAATTTAAATTTGTATACAAATCAACATATTTATTTCAACTGAACCAACTAATATTTTGTTAAATTGGCCCCTGAAATATATTTTTATACATCAATATTTAGTTTTCATAATTAGTGTTATATATTTTAGATGTATCATAATATAACTAATGATATTCAAAAGATCTGGAACGTTTCAGGTTATATGGCTTTTTTTGTTACAAATATCCGAACCCGTTTTAGATACATTGGTTATTTAGATATTTTTAGGTTTCTATACATCAGAACCAAATTCATCCAGATCCAAAATGACCCATCTAAAAATCCACAGATAAGTTTATAATATTCAAGCGGGGCTTGGTTTCAAAATTAAAAAAACAATACCCGAAAGGAACAACATGTACCTAAATGGACAGATAATGTTCATGTCTAACTTATTTTATAAATTAATAAAAAAAATCTTTCTATGTGTTTGGCTAAATTAAGTGAAATAGAAAGAGTTTTTTTATACATCGATATTTATTTTTCATAATTAGTGTTATATATTTTAGATGTAAAGACCTCGACCAAATCAGGTTATATGGCTATTTTTGTTACAAATATCCGAATCTGTTTTAGATACATTGTTTAATTAGATATTTTTGGGTTCCTATACGTCAGAACTGAATTCATCGAGATCCAAAATGACCCAACTAAAAATCCACACATAAGTTTATAATATTCAAGCGTGATTTGGTTTCAAAGGTACAACATGTACCTAAATAGACAGATAATGTTCACGTCTAACTGATTTTATAAATTAATAAAAAAAAATCTATGTGTTCGGCTAAATTAAGTGAAATAGATAGAGTTTTTTATCAAGTAAAATAATTATATGGAGTGAAAAATTAAGTGGCAATAAATGTAGCACATTTTAATTATTTGATTTAAGTTATTATTTAATTCACAAAATTATATATTTGAACTATGTTTTTGGGTACGTAATTTTCCACCGATTGAAACTAAAATAAAAAATATTTTAGTAAAATAAACTAAACAAACGTTTAATCATATGTAAAACATAATTATTTAACATTTTTGATTTTATAATTGGCATAAAGTTAATATTGATTAACTAATAAATAAAAAATATGCACTATTATTATTATTATAGTAATATATTAATGATGTAAATTATTATTAAGGTAATATAATTAATTAAATTGTTAAACTAAGTGAAATGAAACACAATTAATAGATACAACTATTCATGTATCCAAACAAATTTCATTAAAATTACTATTCAAGTTTTCAAACACTCTAATTGTTTTAATCATCTTATTCAAGTTTCCAAACAATTTGATTTTGTACTTGAGTTTAATAAGATAGATACTAGATTTTGATCCACGCTTCGAAAGCGCGGATATTATTTTTCACTTTTATGAAATATATTATTTGTTTGTAGTTATTGAATGTATGCATATTTTAAATTAATTTTTGAATATATGCATATTTTAAATCAAGTTTTGATACAAATAAATTTTAAATTATTATTGTGATTTGAAATATGTATATAAAATTTAAATTTTATTTTATGATTATTTTAGATAAAACAATATTTTTAGGTAATTAGATTAGTCCATTTTGTATATTTTAAAACTGATATAATGGATTTCCAATTTTTATTAATAATATAAGCCATTATTTTTTTCTTCTTGACATACTTTTATCCATGTTTCAAATTTTTATTTTTTTGCATTAGTTTTCTATGAATTATTATTAATTTTATGATATTTTGTTTTTTGAAAATTGAACTCTTGAAATTTTTATATTTGAGTAAACTAAATAAGGTAATAATACTGTTCTTAAAAATTATTTTATATAATATACTATTTATATTTCAGTTTTTGTTTTTATTTTCATCATAAAGAATTGTAAATAAAAAAGAATTGTAAATATAGTGACATAATTGTAAATAAAAAGAAATATAGAAAGAAGGTTGTTTAATTTATTGGACATTTGAGATCGTATATATCTTGCCTAAGAAAATGAGTTATGTTTTGTATGAATATCTCTGTCTAAGAGATAGTTTTAGTATCATTGTAAGGATTAGCTTATGCTGATTTTTGATTTTTGGGAGCGTAAAGCTGTTCGGTTCATTGATGATGGCCAAAGTTCGTTCCTTTAGCTTAGAACAATTTTAAAGCTCATGTCTGAACCAATTTGAAAGCTCATGTCTCTCTTAATTATCATTATGAATGTTTGTTTTTTCTTTCTTCAAGATTGCTTTCTCATACACAAAAATTGTTACTGTTTGGTGAGTTACTTGCATCAGAGGAGCTTGTCTTGTGTCTGAATCGCCATTTTCTGTGACTGGACTGTATTGAAACTGCAGTTTGATAGCTTGTGTTGAGATCTTATTTGTCTTTCTATGATCTGATAGTAGCTCTTATTACTGAGTTTAAGTTTCCATATCTGTTGCAGATGACTGAACTCATCTTAAAGGCTGCTAGGTATTGATTCATTAGGAATGGTGAAGAGCCTGATGAGTGACAAAGCTTCAAAGGTCTGGTACCAGAAAACGGAATCCTTTCTCCGGAGCATCTTCACTGCCGGGTCTCGGCGTCGGGTTTAGATTGTGAAGGCTGCGACTGTGGATTCGGATTCTCATCATCATCCTCTCGGTTTGTACTGATTTCAAGTGTACTTGAAAAGAAGAATATGTTGGGGATTGTATGATTACTTTCTTCTTTGTGCTTGCTTCTGGTGTTGTTGTATTGGCAGTGCGTTAGTCTCAAAGCAACTTCCCATTAGATGAAGACCACAAAGACTTGCATTCACTTCAAAGGATGATTTAGGTTTTTGATTTTGATATGTTAAAGTTTGTCGAGGCATTGGTTCATAGATTTAGCAATATTAAAAATTGTTTTGGTTTATGTGTATTTTGGATGATATATTATGAAATAGTGTATGTTTTGAAAATTTAACGAAATATAATTTTTTATATATAGATCAAATTTCAACGTTTTGATTTACCTTTAGCGCTACTACAATTTATGTGAAATTAACATTTCGGCAATAATAAATTAAAAATAAAACAATAAGAACAACTTTTATTTCAAGTTCTAGACCCTAAACATGTCATAAACTCCAACATCCAACACTTACAATAATTTCAAAATGAACATTTGTAGAAATTAATAACTAAAACAAAAGTATATAGATGACAAAATTGTTTTTTTTGGTTTATGATGGTTAATCTCGCTTAGTGTTATGATTCTGATTCTTGTTTATTTTGTGATCTAAAAAAAAAAAATCCTAAACCCTAAAACATGTTTTTAAACCCTAAACATAATTAGCTTTAAACTTCAACTAGATTTTGACCCGCGCTTTCAAAGTGCGGATTTATTTTTCTTTACTTTTTTTATATTGACAAATATTTAGTAAATGTCATATTTTCATATATATTTTGTTATAAAAGACCTAAGCTCTTTTATCTTTTTTATCGTGTTTCATTTTAAAAGAGTATAGGCATGAACACAATATCCGGACCCAAAGAACCAACCCGAAACCGACCCGAAAATCAGGGTCTCGAACCCGATCAGACCCGAGGTAAATATCCGAATGAGTTCTAAATTGCTATATCCGAAGAACCGGTTCCGAACCCGACCTGAACCAAAAACCGAATGAGTACCTGAAGATATCCGAAATGTGAATATATATCTAAAAATATATGTTATAATTATATTTATAATTATTTTAATATTTTAAATTAATATTATTAGTTAACTATAGTAGTTATTTTCAGTACTTTTGAGTATTTTGGATAAAATATGATAGTTTGGATAAAAGTTTACCCAAAAAGCTGTATAGAATGGATATTTTTGGTTACTTTTGAGTAATTTGGATACAAAAATTTGAACCGAATCGGATACTTTGGTTACTTTGAGTACAAATAACCGAACCCATTTTAGATACTTTGGTTATTTGGTTATTTTTCAGGTTCTTATGCATGAGAACCGAACCCACCCGGACCCGAAAAGACCCAACTCGAACCCGACCAGAAATTTTATAATACCCAAATGGGGTTTAATTTCAAAACCCAAAAAACGCGATACCCGAAAGAACCAATCCGTCCCCGAATGGGTACCCGAACGTCCAGGTCTAATGAGTATTTATGTTTAGAAAATTAAACTTTATTTTTAATGAATTAAGTTGGTATAACTCTGATATATAAATTTTATTATGTGGCTAATTTTTTAATAAAAAAAATATAATTTTAATAAAGATTTATACTTTTCAATGATTATACTTTTCAATGAAAAAATTCAAAATTTTTTATGAATACTTAAATTATATTAAAAAGAAAAAAAGAATAATTAAGTGATTAATTTTTGTTCACTGCACAAAATATTAAGAATAGTTGAAAATAAATTATTTGAACTTGAAGAAAAAAAGTAAGAATTAGATCTGATTTCTTAATCGGCCCAAATGGCCCAAGAGAGATGATGTGGGCAGTGGGCTGGATCCAGAAAAATGACCCAATAAAAATTTGTTAATAATATTACTTGATTGCCCTTAATGAAATAAGCAATGTTGGTTAAAGAAAGGGCATGTTTAGGTAAAAAGCACAATAGGATCCTACTTTAATAGTATATATATTTTCATAATATAACTTCAGTCTTAAACTTAACTAATTTTTTAATTATTTTTGAAAATCTTATATCAAATTTAAAATCAAAATCTTAAACACTAAATCTTATATCTACACCTTAATCCTAAAACATTTGTAGAAATTAATAACTAAACAAAAGTATATAGATGACAATTTTTTTGTGGGTTGGCTGCCTATTCCCCTCTGAAGATACATATACCCTATCTATTCCCACCCAAACTATTACGTTCTTCCTAAACCCACCCAAACATATACTTTCTCTTTATATTTCTCCCCAAACTTTTTTATTCCCCTTTTCTAATTGAATTTTCAAATCGTGATTAATGGCGTTTAAGAAATACAAATTGCCCAATTAGAAAAACCTGACCCGACAATTAAAAAACCTGTTCCAGATTTTAAAATCTAATTGGAACTATTTTTAAAGAGTTTCTTCTGTGTTCTTTTTTTTTGTTTGTTCTTCTTCACTTACTACACATACAATGAAGAACAGAGGAGAGAGAGAGACTAAGAGCAGAGGAGACATAGAGAAACCGAAAACAGAGAGAGAGAGATACTGAAACTTAGATCATTTAAATATATTCATAAATCCAAATACAAAATGAAACTTTATCGGGTGATTCCTTTGAAATATCTACAAAGTCTCACATGTTTCAATTGTTATCATCACAGATTCACAAACATCAAAAGGAGCAAGACAAAAATTAAAAAACAGAACGATTTTACCAAACCATTAAGAGGAAGGTTTCAGAGTTTGTGGATGGTTTTCATGTCTACAGCTTCATCTAAAGTTCCTTTCTCCTCTGTTTTTCGTCTCTCTCTCCCCTGTTCTTCGTCAGTCTTCTCATCGTTGTCGTCTCTTTCTGTTCCTCGTTCTTCGTCTATCTTCTCGTCGTATCTCTCTTTGTTCCTCCTCCTCCTCGTCTCTCTCTCTCTCCTCTCTCTAAGCGAAGAAGAACACAGAAAAATACTCCGATTCAGTTTTAAAACCTGGGTCAGTTTTTTTGTAAATGTCGGGTCATGCTTTTTTAATTGGGCAATCTGTATTTCTTAAACGCCATTTTTGTTCCATTAATCACGATTTAAGAATTTAATTAGAGAGGGGGAATAAAAAAGTTTGGGGAGAGATATAACGAGAAAGTACAAGTTTGGGTGGGTTTAGGAAGAACGTAATAGTTTGGGTGGGAATAGATAGGGTATATGTATCTTCAGAGGGGAATAGGCAGGCAACCCTTTTTTTTGTTGTTTATGATGGTTAATCTCTCTTAGTGTTCAGATTCTGATTCTGATTCTTGTTTATTTTGTGATCTAAAAACCCCCCTAAACCCTAAACATGTTCTTAAACCCTAAACATAAGCTTTAAACTTCAATCTTTTCATAATATAACTTCAGTCTTAAACTTAAACTAAAAATTTAATTATTTTTGAAAATATTATATCAAATTTAAAATCTAAATCTTAAACATTAAATCTACCTTAATCCTAATACCCTAAATCCTAAACTTAAACCTACATATAAAGTCACGAATCTAATATTTCAAATTATAATATAAATTATAAACTTAAATCCAAATATATTCTAAAACTTAATAAGTATTTCATTCTAAATCGTAACCCTAAACCATAAACCAAATACCTCATACTAATATATACATAATACATTAAATCTTAATTCTTAAATAAATTATATTCTTATAAGAAAAATATACTACTCCAAACTAATAACATTTCAAATTCTACATTAACAAAATAAAATTAGACCACCAAATAATAAAACCAAAAAATACAATCTAATCTTTTTAATCAAACCCTAAACCCTATATATATCATACCCCAACCAAATATCTCAACAATTATAATCTTAATCAATAGATTTTTAAAATTGAACTGTAAAGTATTGATTAAAAGATCTTAATTTTATTCAAACATCAATTTAAAAAAAAAAATTATAAACCAAAGTCATCAAAATGTTGAAAATAGAACACCAAAAGATAAAAACAAAAAGTAAAAAGTCTATTGGTAACTAATAAAATAAGCTGTTTAGGGTTAACTTTTTATAGTGACTAGCCCCACCGCTTGCGCGGCCCCAAATCCAGGAAATCCCTCCCCTCCGGCTTGGACCTACGGATTAATGTATATTCCGCTTGCCCCTACTCGTATGGGGAAACCCCTCCGGCTTGGACCTACGGTTGGTATACACCGCTTGCCCCTACTCGTATGAGGAAGGATTTATTTGGAGAGGCATAGTACCACCCTGCTGTCCCCGAGAATCGAACTGGCGATCTCGGGCAGGCATGTGTGAGAAGATTCGCTGGTAACCACTAGGCCATCAACGCTTCTCAGCCTGGTGGTAATGGAACCTCGGCTGAGGTGTCCGCCACCCAGCTTCGAAACCCGGCCACAGCGATTTTACATCCTTACTGCTGGGGCGCTGGACCCCTTCGGGGGATATTTGGGAAAGTGGCTGCCCAGACACCAGAGATATCAAAAAAAAAAAAAACTAATAAAATAAGAAGGAAAACTACAGGCCAATACGTTCTCATCACGCGAATCATCCTCTGAGCCATACAATACAAATTATACTATACTATATCTATAAAATAAATAGTATAGAGAACTTGATACATAAAAACATCACAATGTAAATTATTTATTGGTTAAGAAAGTGTGATAGTGATGCCTTGCCGCGACAAAGGAGGATGACGAGAGAGGAGGAGGAGGAGGAGGAGTAGTAGGGGAGGGGGATGGGGAGGAGGAGAAAGATGACCACACTATTCTTAGATAATAAAATAGAATAGTATTAGTATTCACAAGTAGTATTGCAAAATTTTGTGTATATTCTTCACTGAAATGTAGTGTTCATGAAAAAAGTGTTTACATTAGTATAAAGTTTTGACACATAAAACTTTATACTGAAGCACAATCAATTAAACAAACACACCATCAAATTCATATTTTCTTGAAACAGTAAGAAACCATGTATATTCTATGTTTATAAAATAAAATAGTACCAAACAACATATACTGTTTATCTTCTTCTACAATTCGACGGGTTCTCTGAATCTTAATCCACATATACCAAAAATTAGCAAAATTGTAAATCCAAATAAATATATGAAGAAAAGTGATAAGCCGATCAGTTATTGGATCTGATGATGATTATACAGTGTCCCAAAGAATTTATTTTCCAAAAACTTCATAAAACTTACAAATGATCATGGAATTAAACAGAGAATTTGGAAAATAAAAAATAGTCTCAAAAGAAGAAAATCAAAGATGGAAGTGAGAATGATAATGAACAGAAAATGAAGAGTAATTTTTGTCATTATACATATTATACAAAAAATATCATAGCCAAAATGTTGTTATGGTTATAGACTAAATTTTTGGTGTTGATATGCATATGCAGTCAAATTTTCCTTTTAATTAAAAGACAATAACACATTCATACATAATTTTAAACCGAAACACAACCTTCAGAAAGTGACAAAAACAAAAAAGTATTAAAATGACATTGCCGAACCAAAGTGTTTTAAGCAATTACACTAAAATGCTATGTAAAGAAGTCTGAATGTTTTTTGCTCATTTTCTTTGTTGTTCTCTTTTTAAAAGGCTGAACATTAGTGTAACCCCAGATTAATCGAGAGGTAACTCTGTAAAACATGGAGGAGAGAGTACACAATTGATTGAGCAGAGGTTGATCTCAACTCGAGGATGAAACAGTAGTGGCTGCATCTACCTCTTTGTTAACGCCTTTAGTAGTGTGACGTGAAGTTGTTGCCTCTGTTTTACTGCCTTTTGCGCCATCATCTTCTTCCTCTTCTTCTTCATAGAACGACCCTGAGGACCTTAGTTCCTTCACCTTCCGAAACTCATCGTAATGTACTCTTCTAAGTTCGTTGAAACGTGCGTTTTTCTCATCATCCACATCTGTGTCTTTTGCACAAAAGCAGAAACATATGGAGATGAGATCAAAGAAAAGGATAAAAAACATGGAAGTTAATAGTTTGTTTAGTTTCGAGGAGGACAACACCTTCATCATCTTGATCCATTGGATCTGCTTCATCCTCCTCAGACGAGCTCCAGCCACCAGAACCAGACCCCTGGCTAGTATTTCTGCTTGACGAAGCTGCTGCCTCGTTCAGAACGTTCCTCAGTTCTTCCGCACGTTGCATATCATCGACGCATTGGTCAAACGATCTTCCTCTAGGAGACAGAGAACCTGGTATATAATCAATCAATCAGGAAACACCATCAAAGAGAAGGTATATTTTAAAGACAGATTTTCAAATCAACCAACCAATAGTAAACACAAGTTTCCCCCAGAAAAGAGTTTAGCTCTTCCTAGATGAGTACGACTACTTTTTAGAATCATTTTCACTTACACTTGCTTTAAGTCTGATTAGGTTTAGATGATGACAAGCATATATATGAAATCTGGAATTAACTTGGATGTAAAGCAAAAGGAAAGAGAAGTAGACAAACCATCATCATCATCATCGATCATCGGGTGGTAGGGAGTCTTAGGTTCAGTGATCTTCTGCCTAACAGGCTTGTTAGATTCAATTTCCACTATATTAGCTTCATCCCATTGTACACGGCCCCTGCCACACAGCAAAAAAAAAGAACATCTTTAATGATGCACAGAGAGAGTAATAATATTCAGCAGGCCTTATAGAAACAACAACCCCCATGAGAAACTAAAAGACATTATTCAAAAGGTTATTTCTGATTACAGAACAAGCCAATATCTGAACCTATAAAACTAATGAAGAGAAGTTGACAGAGTAGTAGTAGTAGAGAAAGTTGAAAATCCATAAACACTAACAATAATACATTTCACAGTCATAGAATAGATCGACATCTATCATACAAAACTAACACAAGTCCGAAATAAAGCTCAAATACGCTTATGCAAGGTAACGTTCTAAAACAGCAAGTAAGTATGGTTGTTCACTATTGACAGGCGAATAAACAAAAGCCAATCTGCTAACTTTGATACAAGCGAGCGAGAGCTCAAATCATAAACCTTTTTAAAGAGAATCGAGCAGCAGTTCCGACAGGAAACCACAAGGAGAAGAGAAGGATACCCCGAGAAAGATTTGTAAGAAACAAACAACCCCCTAGCTACCAGATCGAATTTAAAGAACAGCAAAGAGAGAATGAACTGCGAATCGATCCTCCGAGCATAATAAACTCCGGAAAAGACACTTACTTTTTTGAATCACCCATCTTCTTCCACAAACTTTTTTTCCTCGATCGCAAACAAAAGTTTTAAGACTTCAGCGGGCGTGTTGAAGACGCACGATTACCTAATCAAATAGATTCTATGAGAAGCCGTCCGCTTTTTTTTTTTTTGACTATCACAGCACTTAAGATCTCGCCACGTGTTACTTTTACAATTCAAGATGGAAACGCGTTGGAGACCCGAGTAAGGGTAGTAAGGGTAGTTTTGGAATTCGGGATTACAAGTTTTTCAAAGGGGGACGATCGATCCAACAACACAGAGTTTGAGTGCAAAACCAGATCTTTCTCTCCTTGTCCTTCTCCCGATCTTCTTCACACCTGTAAGGATCTTCAAGTTTCTTTATTTTTTTTTTTTTTTTCAGATTCGGGAGCTTCTTGTCTTGATCTAGCTTTCGCTCACTATTTTTTTTTTTTTTTTTTTTTTTTCACTAAGGCTACTGTTGTGAGAATGCGAATGAGTCATTGCGTAATTCACCCTTTTTTTTCTTCTTCTAATCCTTAGAGATCTATCTTTTATTGTTGATATCGCGAATGGATATGATTGTGTCTAGTTTTTGGTTGTTTGATGTCTCTTCCTACTTGATTTTTTGAATAATTGTGTAATGTATTTTGGACTAGTGGGGGGGGGGGGGGGAGATTTGATGTTGCATTGTGTACTCTATGAGCTAGATGGCCCTAGATCCACCATTTACTTGTTCATTCTTCTATTTTTATTCTCATTTTAAAGAAGCCAAGTTATGTTCTTGATCTCTCTCGCACTTGTTTGATTCTTAGCTCCATTTTTATTTTGTTCTGTAAAAGCAAAGAGAAGATCCCAAGTAAATTAAAAGAATCCCAAGGAAGAGGAAGTGATGTTTTCTCTTATGCATGGACTCTGGACTTACATGTTCAGCAAGACTGAGTTCCATGTCCTCATTCTTGGTATCGACAAAGCTGGCAAAACGGTAAAAAAACCATTTCTACATTTCCTCCTCCCAACAACAAAAAAAAATGAACAATCATCTCTAATGTACATTGCTCGTTTTTTTTGGATTGTGTAGACGTTTTTGGAGAAACTGAAGACGATTTACTCAATCTCTGAAGGTCTTCCACATGATCGTATTGTTCCTACTGTTGGCCTTAACATCGGTCGTATTGAAGTCGCCAATGCTAAAATCGTCTTCTGGGACCTTGGTGGTCAGGTAACTCTTGGTCCACTTAGGCCATATACTGTTGCTACCGCCAATGGACTTAGAATGTACGAGATATCTTGAATAGGAGCTAGGAATAACAACATTGTTTAGACTGTTTGTTGATTGTGAAAGAAGTAGTCTTTGTAATCTAATAATATAGTCATGCCTTTTTTCCATTATGGCAGCCTGGTTTGCGTTCGATTTGGGAGAAGTATTATGAAGAAGCACACGCATTGATATATTTGATCGACGCAGCTTGCCCATCTCGCTTTGAAGACTCAAAATCTGCTCTAGGTTAGTTTTGCACATGAATGTTGACTCCAAAACATCATTATAAAGCTAACGCTAAAAATATAAAATTGCCTATCCACCAGAGAAAGCCCTGCGGCATGAGGATTTGCAAGGAGCGCCTCTTTTGATATTGGCAAACAAGCAAGTAAGAAACTGCTGTTGCCTCCTTTTATCTCCAAAGATGATATGTTGTTGCTGATAAGTCTTGAATCTGGTAACCGATGAGCAGGATCTTCCCAATGCTGTCTCGGCTGAGGAGCTAGACCGATACCTAGATCTCAAGAAACTAGACGAAAGGGTGTACATGTTTGAAGCAGCTTCTGGATATGATGGGTAAGTAAAAAGTGATTTTAGTTAGCTCTAATAGAGATGCCTAAAATGTTTTGTTTGACGCAGGCGAGGAATCAAAGAGAGCATAGAATGGCTGGTGGGAGTGATGGAGAGAAGCAAAAGAACCGAAACATTAAGAGCCCGTGCAGGATATGTTCCTGTCCCAACTTCCTAGACTTGAAAGGAGTGTTCGCAAACTCAATTCTCAAACCAACAACTGTTTTCTGTCAGAAACATTTGTAGATAAAAAAAAAAAAAAAAGTGGACCAGAATCGTGCATTGTTTTGTGTTAGCACATGATAAGTAGGGCTAGTAATATCCTTATTATATTGCCTTTACATCCTTCCTAATGCTATGATTCAGTTGAGACTTGAGGTTACTGAAAACAATAACATAATCAAGTTTCTTGAAAAGAAAGAACATCAGTTTATCTATTCTGTAGCTTACAAGACAGGAAACAATCAGGAGTAAGAAGCCAATCAAGAGGTGTCACATTTGACTTGAAGCCTAACTTGTTGTTCCTGAAACAAAGAAGCGACTCAGAATCATCAGAGCAAGATTTGCGTCTAAAAGTTTCAGAAAGCAAAAAACAAGAGAAGAGGGGAGAGAGAGAGGTTATACCTGAAAAGAGAGGCTTAGGTCTGGTCTTAAACAAGATCTTTGACCTTATAATCCCGACAACTTCCAGCTCCGTTTCTTTCTGTGAAGGACCATCTTCTGTACACTTTTGAAGCTTCTTCAAAACCAGCAATGGCCTCTTCAGAGTCGCCTTGGAGCCTGTGAGTTCATGGTAACCCACCGTGAACGTGTAGTTATCCTGCAACCATCGAGGGAATCCCTCAATCTCCTGATTATTCACAGTTCCGATTGAGAAAAATGAATTGAAAGAATAATAAAAAAAAAACCTGGGAGGAGGAATCGGAGTGACAGAGACGACCGATGTCTAGATTCTGAACAGAACCTTGAAACGAAGACTGAGTTTCCACGACGCCTTGGAGTTCTAAGATCGTCCACTCCCTACACTCCTCTTCTCCACACCCACACTTCACTCGAATCTCCATCTTCTCCTTTTCTCCTTCCTAATTTTCTATACTCTGTATATTACTTTATATATATGATCAATATTTGGCGGCAAAAGACAAAATCTTTCGCGGGCTTCTTTGTTCGTTTCAGATGACGTCACAATTATCTCTAGTAACAAGTCAAAGAATCTTACGTAGGAAGAGAAAAAAAAAACAAGAGCTTTTATGAGTTTCTAGGTTCTGTAGATACATCAAACTAATACATATTGTATATACAGAACAAAGACCACAGGCATTACACATGGATGATGATGGATCTTACATTATATCCATGGCGTTACTACTACTACTACAAAGGAAAACAACCTAGTCCTTAGAGAAAGATTGTGGAAACCTTAGATCCCCAGGTTTCCCCATGGTGTTGTTACTACACTGTTGAACTAAATAATCACAGCTGCTGCTTTGCCTACCTTCCTCCTGTTCCTGTCTTGCTGATGCTGTCATAGTCATCGTCTCTTTAGGTTTTGGTTTCACAACTGGTTCATTTGATCCTGTTATAGGGATTGCGCCTGTCAGTGTTTTTATAGCAAAGTCGATACACGGGTCTTTCCACATATCCATACCCGCTGACTCGGTAGAAACTGTTTTAACATTTTCAGGCGTCTCTGGGAGAAAGGTGCCTCCTTTCTGCTTGGTATTTGGATCAGAAGAGATTGCTGCAGTGTTGTTGGGAAGATGAAGGGTGTCTCCGGTCAGTGTTTTGATAGCAAAAGCAATGCAAGGATCTTTCCAAAGATCTGCCAGAGTTGAGTCAAATGCTGCAGAGGAGGAGGAGAAGCTCTTGTTATTGTTATTCATCTCCATCACTTCTGAGCTTGTGCCTCTAACAACAGACGATTCAAATAAGTTGTTGCTTAAGTTTTTTCTCCTCTGTGTGACATTTCCGTTATCATAAGTTGCTTTTGGACTGGTAACTTTATTACCCTTTGATCCAAATCTTTTGCCTGCTGCGGCTGTCTTCTCACGCTTTGCTGCACAAGTTTTGCGAGATAATGGTGATACTGGCGACATCTCTTCCTTTTGCTTGTAACCATCAAGACAAAAAACTGGATTCAGTTCCGCCTCAGATGTCATCAGTGGCATCTTCATCTTTTTCTTGTCTCCAGAGTCATTCCTGCCTACTGGTTTACCCATCTTTTCTATCTGCATTTCCAATTCTGCACTCATATGATTCCTGCTTGTAGAAACAGCAGCAGTATTTGTTTTTTTTGAAGATGAATCCTCAGTATTACAGCTAATGGTTACATCCTTAGTGAGAGGTATATCCATCTTTTTCAATCCGCTGGTAGTAGCAATAGGATTCACAGGTTGCTCACACTTTCCTGATGTGCCATTATCATCATCAGGAGGTGCTACTCGTTGAGGTTTGGTTCTTGTAACCAGTTCAGGGGTAGGTTCAAGCTCAATACCAGCTAATCGTTTTGATGCTCTTCTTGGTACACCATTAGCTAACTCATTCTTCTTCACTATAGCCTTATTCCTCATGATCTCTTTTTCACAAGAATCTCTTACATCTTCTTCCTCCTTCATCACAGATCTCTTCTCTGGACTTTGTGAACTTGCACTTCTCAGTCTGGATTTTACATGTACGTCTTCCTCAGTCTCATTTGATTTAGTTTGGCTCCTAGTAACACGTTTTGCAATTGGCTGGTTCTCGATAAGATCTTTCTTCTTCCCCAAATCCTCAAGAACTTGTGAGGTGACACTGCTCAAGTCGGAATTCACTTTACCTGCAAGTATAGTAGAATGTTGACATTTAACATTAAAAGCTCACTGCATAAGAGAAAGAAAAAGCATTTTGCTTACAATTCTCAGAATGTTCACCGGAAGAAGATGAGTTTCTTCTCCGTTTACTATTTATATCAATGTTCTTCTCCTTGTCCAGTAAAGCATCAGCAGACTCCAGAAGAAGCTAAAACCGAATGAAGAAAAAAGGATCTCAGAAAATCAACCGTTAAGCTATACCAAATACAATGTTTAACTAACAAATACCAAAGAAGGGAGAAAGTAACTGACAACGGAATCATCATCATCTTCGTTATCGCTCTCCTTGAATTTGCGGGCATAATGTCCAATATCGCCAGTCACAACATAACGTGATGCAGCTTTGAAGGATGGGAATATATACTCACTTTGAGGGTCAATGAAGAACTGCAAAAGGAAATGACGTAAGAGACTTTCCATGTATGAGAAAAATGCTAAAAAGACAAGAGAGTAGAGGGTACAAACTGGATCTCTTCTTTTACGTCCTGATCTGTTTGATATCACAAGCTTCTTGATCCATCCTTCAGGTAAGCCTTCAGCTGCAGATTTCTCAACTATAACCTGTATCACTTAACCATAAAGACTTTCTTTTAAAGACACGTATAAAATGTCAAAATCTGAGTGATCTCAACAGAAAAGTTATGAACGTGATTCTTCTCATACTTGTGATTGCATAACTAGAGAGGTAATAAAGTTTTAACAGCTTATATGTTGTACAGTTTTCTCTTGACCTGTCACAGAAATCTCATTTTCTTCACAAAATCTATCTATTATTCCAATTATCTCAGCAGGGAAAGCAGATACTTCCTCCACACATAGAAATCAGTATATTCATGCAATTCACAAGCCAACGGATTAAAATGTAGCTTCATTACAAAGGCTTTAATCAAAACTACCATCAAAGGTGTGAACTCTAACCATTTTTTTTGAGATATGAAAACACCACTTAGTCTCTATCTTTCCATAAAGCTAAAAGAATTGCATGCAATAGAAAATCCACAGAACATTTCATCTTTTTCCATGATTACATAATCATAACCTGAAACTGAAAGTGAGAGATAGAGAATCAAAGAATCTGACACTTGAGTTAGATGCTACAATCTCCACTAAAGAGCTTTGGAGAAAAAAACCCATTCAGTAATAAGAAGCAAACATGCAGAAGACAACTCAGAGAAGGGTTTATCACTGAAAAGCACCTTTCTCCCGTTCTTTTTTACTCTGATTTCCACTTTCCTTTCCGCCGATAACCCATCAGAGATCCCCTCTCCCTCCATTTCTTCTGCCCTGAAAACTCAGCTCCGGTTACTCTCTCCTACTCTCTCTCTCTCTCTCACACACACACCCTCTCTCTCTCTCTCTTGATTACTGGATTTACAAGAAAAGAAATTAACATAACCCCAGAATGGTTTATCAACTCAAAACGGCAAAACCCATCACGAATTCACCGTAGATCAATGCCCTCCGCCTCGTCAAACAAGATCGGATGTGAGAAGGAATAAAGAAGGAACCTTTTATTCGGTCTGTGTCTCTCCCTCCCTCCCTCCACTAACTAAGCTGAATAATAAAGAAAATAGGTTTAATGGGAGGAGTAAGAAGGGAAAGGGTTTACACGTGTGCTAGTGAAGAGATTCCATGGGTGTGATTCCCGATTTGAGAGGCAAACGAAACTCAGTCCACCACCAGCTTTGCGAGTCTTCTGGACAGAACGGCCACTTGTTTTCTCTCTCCTCCTAAATTGCTCAAATCCATTGTCCGAAATGGACAAATCTAACACAAGATTTATATGTTGCACAAAAAAAAAAAAAAAAAAAAAAAAAAAAAACACAAGATTTATATTTGTTCATTCAAAAACTTTTTCTATATAAACAAATAGTACATTTTGCTCCCTTTTGGAATTTTTTTTTTTCTTTTGAATAAAAACTTGAGTAATTGCATCCTATATACACAAAATAAAGATTAATTAACCAAGAAAAAAAAGCATAATTCATGAGATAACCAATTTCCCTAATATAACGATACACAATGTGTCTTTTGTATAATATTGCCATCTTACCCTTTTATTTTACCGGTAAAACCTGTAAAACAATCTTCTCTATTAAAAGAAAAGTACAAAAAAATCTACCGTACAAAAGTCATGTTGGACCATTTCATTATTTAGTTAATATGATTTGATTATTTACATTAATCAACTAAATATATATTATTTTCAAAATATCTTAATACTTAATAAGGATATTAAAAAATAAATCTGAAAAAAATCTAATAAAATCTTACCAAGCATTTTAAATATCTTTTATGAAATAAATAATACCTAATTTCGTGATTATAAATTATTATAAATTAATGTTAATTAAATATTAAGATATGCTATACTTTATAAATTTTATAATTTTAAAATATATTGTATTAAATTAGAAATTCTATCATGTAATATTTTTACACCTTAAAAACGAGTTGCTAACGTATATTCTCTATATGACAACAACATATTATCTAAAATAATAATATATTTTTATTTTACTTATTTTGAAACTCCCAATAATATATCATCTAAAAATAATTATCAACAAAATATTAATTATACAACTAACCTGTAATTCATGTGTTATTTAAAAACTATGCTACTAAAAAATTGAAAATTAAATATTTTTCAATAGAAAATAATTTTAAAAATAAATTTATTCTTTATTTACAATTATAACAAAATTTGTTGAAAAATATGAAAAAGTTGCTGAAAATTTTAATATTTATTAAACAAAATAATACATTAATTTAATAACAAGAAGAATTAAAAGTCATATAATCTTTCAAACTCAAAATAGTTACGTAATTTTTCAAATTTATATTGACTAAATATTATATTTAAAATAATATAATATTTAAAATCTTAATTTAATAAAAAATCAAAAATAATACTAACTTAATACTATAACATCAAAAAATATCATATATCAATAAAGTTACTAAAATAATATAATAGATATTGTAATGCATAATTTTTAAAAAATATTAGGACTGAACTAATTAAACAGAATAATGTGTTTACATATAAAATTAGGCACTATAATAACATTATAAATGGTAAAGTATATTTTTAAAACAAAATATGAAAACATAAATTATTCAAAAAATATCATTTCTATAGTATAATTAAATAAATTTTAAAAATATATTGTATGCAAAATGTAGAATTGTATTAAAATATATCTTGTACGTGATTTTCTATTTAATAATTCCAAATTATCAATTTATTGTACCGAACTTTAAAATATATTAGGTGTAATAATAAAAAAAACAATTTGAATACATACAACAAATCATTATATATTAATTATGTCAAATAAAAAACTTAAAACAATAAAGCTATGTAACTGTAAAATATATAATAACATTAAAATGTAAATTATATATTTAAATATTTAGTTATATATTTTATAAAATGAAAAATATACCTGCATGGACATGCAGGTCAAAACTCTAGTTATAATCTAAATTAATAACTAATGATTCTAAAAAAAAGACGTGGCCATACTTACTCTCACATAGCTAACAAAGCAATGGTAAAATATAAAAAGATCAAGCAGATTTGAGTGATGAAGATGCTACACACTACGAGTAAGGAAAAGTTTGTGGAGAAAAAGAACGGTTTAGGAAGTTCGATGACGGAAAGGGGGAATTTCTCAAAGTTTATAAGCGGCAGTCGCAAGGACGCCAAGACATGTATGTATCTTAATTTGAGTAAATCTCTGTCGTATGTGTAGGAGAAGATGAACAGTAGTTTTATTTATTGTATTCTATTCTATTTATAAGCATATAGAATAGAAGTGTAAAATAATATGTTCCATTCGATTTGTTTAGAAATATATTTTGATATTGGGATTTGAGGTTTACATTTGGATTAGGGTTTACATTTGGATTAGAATTTAGTGATTAGAATTTAGGGTTTAGTATTTAGAAAGTGAGAAAGTATGGTTGGGATTAAGATTAATTTTTTCCATGCAATTATAGAGATTCCATACCTTCACTAATATGTACTATGTTATTTATTTTGTTCCATTCTATTTGGACTTTGGATTTTTTATTTAGGTTTGTGGTTTATATTTGGGTTTAGGGTTTACTTATTAGAGTTTAGGGTTTACATTTAGATTAGGGTTTAGTGATTAGAATTTAGGGTTTAGTATTTATAAGTTAAGGGGTATGTTATGGATTAGTGTTATATTGTTTATTATATTTTATTCTATTTGGATTTAGAGTTTATATTTGGGTTAATCCTATATTATTTAGATGATATGGTTTACTGATTAGGGTTTGGGATTTATTATTTAGGGGTTGTGGTGGGAGTGAGATAAGGTTTAATATCTAGAGATTTAGATTGAGTTATGTATAGTATTTAGTGGTTGTTGTAGGATTATAATCCTATACTATTTAGATGATATGGAATAGAAATTTTGTTGTATATGTATGTGATCAATAGAATTATACGTGGATGGCTTTTTTTTCTTTAAAAAACCATGACGTCGCTTAATTTATGATTTGTAACTGGTAACCTATTAAATGAGAGGGTAGAACCGGATAGAATAGGTGTAAAAAGCCTGACATTAAATTACGTCAAAATCATAGCTAGATTATTAATTTCACTTGAAAAAAAGCTATTTCACCAATTAGCCCTATAAACAAATAGTACATTTTGCTCCCTTTTGGAATTTTTTTTCTTTTTCTTTTGAATAAAAACTTGAGTAATTGCATCCTATATACACAAAATAAAGATTAATTAACTATATGGTATGTGTACTGTTTTTATTTTAAATATACCTGTCATACCCTTAAGTCTACATGCGTCCCTCTCTCCCCTCTCTCTCACCAACGTCATGGACGACGAAATCTAGATCGCATTCCTCTTCTAACTCTGCTTCTTCTCCCGTTTCTTTCCAATAAAATTATAAAACTGAATGTATTTTCTTCTCCTAAAATAGTATAAGTGAGAAATCATTCTTAAGGAAAACAAAAACATGAATAATAATTATTTCTTTTTTATCAGAAACTCTTCGTTGTCAAGAGGGACTGTAATTACAAGTAGTACAACCAAACTAAAAATCAGTTCTCTTTACTCTTTTTTTCTCCCAGATTTTCTCTTTTGCGATCATTATTTTTTTCAGTCTCTTTGATTTTTCCAGAGAATCATCTTTTATCTTCTCTCCTTTTCCCCAGATTCATCTCCTTTACAATCGTTCTATTAATATAGAAGCCAAATCACAGTGTCCGGCTTTGAAAGAGAGTGTGTTATATGCCGTAAGCTTTTTTCTTTCCCAAGATTTGTCATCTCAGTGTTTGGATGGAGATCTTCCAGCTCCGGTGACTGTTATTACAGAGGTCTGCGACTCACCTTTTCCCTTCGGAACCTGAGCGACGTGACGGAACAGATGCGACTCAGTATTCTTGGTGGCCTTTCTCTCTATATCGGTGGAGACTCTGGTCTGGTGGTACCCTATGAGCGCTCCGGCGTTCTGGTGGCTCGTAGGCATTGGTTGTCACGGTTAGAGGGTGATGTCGACGCCGTCAGACTCTGCTGTTAGCCATGGGGGGTGTTAGGGTTTGTCCCGATTGATGTGAGATCTTAGTTTTTCGATGGCGGCTTTCTGGATTGATGATCGACGGATTGATGAGGTGAGAGACGTGTAGAGGACAATGCAGTAACTTCTCACTCTTTCATTTAATTGGATACCTAATTAAAAAGTTTTTTGACTGGATTCCTAATTATCTTTTGTTTCTTGTATTTCCACCTAAATGACTCTAAAAACTTTCAAATTTAAACAAAAATATAATGCTTACAAGATAAGATTAAACAATTTTATAGTGAGAAAAACTTAGACAAGAACTAGTAGAACCAACTAAAAAATGAAATAAAATAGATATTGAGACAGGATCATGACCATGATAAATCTCCCTTGCATAGTTTTCAATTCCAAATATAAATATGTAATGGGGGGAGGGGTTTGTCTCTCTCCCTCCCATTATCAAGCTGAAGAAGTCTATTGACTTGTTTTCAACTTCTTCCCTAATTTTTAGCACGGTGAAGGCAAGAAGGACTCTCGAAAATACTTGTGTGATGAGTTGTGTTTAAGGGATCAACAAGTTAAGTTTTTTGGACTGCATTGTTGATAATGTTTGATGGAGAAACTTTCATAATATTTGGTGTAGTGGGAGCAGATTGAGAATTTACTAATGGGATAAAGTGTAAGAAATTTTCCGAAAACTAGTAGAACCAACAAAGAAATGTAAAAAAATAGCTAATGAGACGACTCAACAAAGAAATGTAAGAAAATAGCTATTGAGACGAACCATGACCACGATAGCCACGTTTACATCTCTCTTGTATAGTTTTCAATTCCAAATCTTAGTATTTAAGAGAGATTTGCATTCTAGGTCACTTTTTTAAGTTTTCATTACTGTAAGTCATAAGACTACTGAGATAGTTTACTTTAACCAAGATAAAACTAGAGACAGCTTGTTTGGTTTCTTTTTCTTATGGTTAGCATTTTAAAATAATAAAAATTTGAAACAGATCTTTTTTCTCTTTACCTTTCTGGGTGGAAAACTTCTTTTTAGAAAAAAAAATTGCAACTTTTGTCTTGTAATTCGTGCTCAGCTACCGTATTTGTTCTGTCACAATGTCTTTTTTTTTTCTCGCCCCTGCGCAACAACTCGTCATATCTCTTCCTTTCGATTCACACCAACAGCCAAACTCAATCACTCGAATGCTATAAAATTCCCAAATTCATGATTTGTTAATGGATTTGACCAAATCATGAATTTTCCTCGAGACTGTTAAAATGGCAATCTAGTCCAAGAGAATTTTTAGATTTTGCAGCATTAGTCCCTACCATTTGTTTTATTTTTGTTTCTGCCCCAAATGTTTATGATTCGCAAATAAATAAGAAACATTGTTGTAATAATATATGTATGTAGGCATTTGTACACTCCGACATATACAGAAATCACTATCCACGTGTACAACGATACACATGTACATATGTCAACTTGAGCAACGATTCACATGTACATATGTCAACTTGAGCAACGATCCACATGTACTGAATGAAATTCTAAATACCAGTAAAATCATAACATATCAATAGGGTATGAATCATTTCTTGTGTCGTTGTTATAGTGATATATGTATTTAGTCATATGTACACAAAATTTCACTATCCATATGTACAATGATGCATATGTACACCAACTTGTTAAATTTTTCATCAAAACCATCTCTTATGTTTTTGGCCAGAAACATAAATCTTATTTTGCAACTGAATCAGAAGCCCAATTTTGTGCATAGAAATAAAATTGTTTCTTTTATAAAAAATAAAATAAAAAGCACTTCATGTGTTTCCTAATTTACAATTAGTACCGTAAAGTAGCGTCAAGGTGTACACATAATTTTATCTGTCCATATGTACACAGAGCTGTACATTGCACAAATTAATGACAATTGATGTTTTGGATAATTTTGACTATCTTGTTTTATTTAATTTAGATTGTACATTTGGATATCTTATAGTTTTAATTTAATTTTACTATCTTAATTTATTTAATTTTTATACACTAAATTCATTCCATTTTAATATCTTATGATCTTATAATATAGTTAATGCATATAGATATCTTATGATTTTAATTTAGTTTTACCATTTCAATTCAGTTAATTTAGCCTTCATCACTGGATTATTCTCATTTTTCTTCATAATCACCAAACCTTAATTAAGTTTCATGTGTGTATTGATGTCTTGCTAATTTAGTAGTTTTTACCATTTTTTAAGTTGTCATTTTAGAACGCATTTAAATGTTTTGCATTTGACAGGGTATAGAATGTACAACTGAAATTTGGGATAAAAAAATAGATCTTTTTGTACAATTGCAAGTTTATGGTCCAAAGCGAAAACAATTTTAATTCAGAGGACCAGTTGTGGAAAAAGATCAGAATTGGCCATTGATGTCCCCACGATCTGAGAATTACACTATGATCACCTTTCTTTTTGGTGATCTGAAAATGTAGCTGTAGACTTCGACGACAAATGAAATGTCCCAAGGTTCATCTTTTTTTTTAATGATGAAGAAGAAGGAAAGAGAGGTGATGGCCATTAATGTTCTGGAGCTTCTTCTCGTTCACCAGAAAGAAAAATGGGATCCACCAATTAATTTGTGGTTGTGTATCTTTTTAAGTGGTTTTGTTCTAGTTAGTTATCGCAACGAAAAATAGATAAAAGTTAGAAAAAATGTCTGGTAGTGTAAAGTGACTCAGAGTGTTATTACTAAGTAGAAATGTGACTTATAATGCAATTTTCTCAGTATTTAATGGGGGGGGGGGAGGGGGTGTCTTTCTCCCTCCTCTTGTCAACCTGAATGAGCCCATTGACTACTTTTCAACTTCATCCCCAACTCTTAGTACAATGAAGCAAGAAGGACTCTCGAAAATACTTGTGTGATGAGTTGTGGTTAATAGATCAATAAGGGGCTGTTTGTTTCACCATTTGTCATTTCCGTTCAAATGATTCATTTATATGATCTATCTAGATGATTCATTCAGATTTTTGTACATGTTTGTTTGTTCATCCAGATATCTCATCTAGATGAATCATCTAAATGAATCATATGTTTGTTTCTTTATTTTCATTTCCATTCAAATAAGTTTAGTAAACAAATTACCAAAATACCTTTGTGTTAGTTTAATCATATGGTTGATATTATTTTTAACTATATTACATTTAATTATTTAGTTTAATATATTTATATTAGAATTATTTAAAAATTAACAAGTTTTTTTTTGCGGTCTAGGCGAGAAAACAAGATTTTTCGGTTTTAGTGGACAAACACATTATTTGGTTTTGGTGTGAAAATACAAAATTTTGATTTTTGCGGAAATACGTTTTTGCAGTAACGATATTTTTCAGTTTGGTGGGAAAACGAGATTTTTCAGTTTTGGTGAAAAAATAAGTTTTTGCGGGTTTGGCAAAAAAACGCATTTTTGTGGTTTTGACGGAAAAGCAAAAAAAATGCAGTTTTACAAAAGATTTTTCTTTTTTGGCGGGAAAATGCGTTTTTGCTGTTTTGGCGGGAAAACGAGATTTTTGGTTTTGACGAGAAAACGAGCTTTTTTGGTTTTGACGGGAAAACGAGATTTTATGGTTTTGGCGGGAAAACGCTTTTTGCGATTTTAGCGGGAAAACAAGATTTTTTTTGTTTTGGCGGGAAAGCACATTTTTTCGGTTTTGGCGGAAAAACACGTTTTTGCTGTTTTGGCGGGAAAACGAGATTTTTTCGTTTTTGGCGGGAAAACACATTTTTGATGTTTTGGCGGGAAAACAATATTTTTCGTTTTTGGCGGGAAAACGCGTTTTTTTTTGCTGTTTTGGCGGGAAAACACGTTTTAGCTCTTTTGGCGGAAAAACAAGATTTTTGGTTTTGGCGAGAAAATGGGATTTCTCGGTTTTGCCGGGAAAACGAGATTTTATGGTTTTGGCGGGAAAACGCGTTTTTGCGGTTTTGGCGGGAAACGAGATTTTTTTGTTTTGGCGGGAAAACACAGTTTTGGGGTTTTGGCGGAAAACACATTTTTTGCGGTTTTGGCAGAAAAACGAAATTTTTCGGTGGCGGGAAAACGAGATTTTCGTTTTTGGCAGGAAAACGCGTTTTTACTGTTTTGACGGGAAAACGCGGTTTTGCTGTTTTGGCGGGAAAACGATTTTTTTTTTGTTTTAGCGAGAAAACGAGATTTTTCGGTTTTGGCGGGAAAACGCGTTTTTGCTGTTTTGGCGGGAAAACAAATTTTTTTTTGTTTTGGCAAGAAAACGATATTTTCGGTTTTGGCAAGAAAACGAATTTTTTCGGTTTTGGCTGGAAAACAAGATTTTGCGGTTTTGACGGGAAAATGCATTTTTTGCGGTTTTGGCGGGAAAATGAGATTTTTCGTTTTTGGCTGGAAAACGCGTTTTTGCTGTTTTGGCAGGAAAACGAGATTTTGCGATTTTTGCTGGAAAATGAAAAATTTTCGATTTTGGCGGCAAAACGCGTTTTTGTGTTTTCGCTGGAAAATAAGATTTTTTTTATTTCTGCGGGAATTGCATTTTTTGTGGTTTTGGCGAGAAAACACGTTTTTGCAGGAAAATGATTTTTTTTGGTTTTGGCGTGAAAATGCGTTTTTGCCGTTTTGGCGGAACACACGTTTTTGCGGGAAAATGAAATTTTCAATTTTGGCGGAAAAAATGTTTTTGTTCTTTTGTCAATTTTTATGTGGTACAAAATAATATTATATTTAGGTTTATAATTTGTGAATTACATTAGGGGCATTATAGACATTATACCATTTTGAATGAATGAATCATCTCCATTCAAATGATCCAAATTGGTTCATTCGAATGGACTTTAAAGTTAAGCCTAGATTTCCAAAAGTCATCCGAATGATCTATTTAAATGAGTTGCACTTTTAGTGTCTAAACAAACAAAACTCTCATCTTCATCCAAATGGCTCATCCAGATGGAAAAACAAACAGACCCTAAGTTAAGTTTTTCTGACTGCATTGTTGATAATGTTTGATGGAGAAGCTTCCATAATATTTGTTGTAGCGGGAGCAAATTGAGAATCTACTAATAGAGATAAAGTGTTGGACAAATTTGGCAAGTGCAGTTTGGTTCTTCTAGGAATCGAGGTAGGAGAGTGAGTAATGTACCTTGTCAATGGTGTACCTTGGGAATCCATGGAGATAACAGAAGAAGAAGCAACTAGTGGAGAACCAGTCTCTGAACCTGATTAATGTTGGAGATAAACTTAAAGATAATTTTGAGTCTAAGTTATAAGAATCCTAATCGAGATAGGTTTAGGAAGTGTGTTACCTAATTAGATTAGGAACTATAATCTCTATATAAGAAGATGCAAATTTGTTGCAAAGCTTAAGACTTTTAGAAATTGTTATTGAGCGCTTAAGGTTTTGAGTGAGTTTCCTTAAGATTAATAAAGAGAGAGTCTTTGCTACATTACAATCTTTAAAACAATAATTGCAAGGTTGGAGTAGTTTCAGAACCGACACAACATCAGGGACTTGAAGTGGCGCCTCAGAAGCTATAGTAGAAGTCAGAAAAATGCCATTGGCCATTGGATTCTTTTGAGGGAAAGCTAATGCCGGGAGATCATTTTCCTTTTGCATTATGGCATCAATGTCCACAACATGAATCTCATCACTAATGCCATCTTTGGTTGAGAACATTTTTGGATCATGTAAAGGCTTAATAGATAGAAGACACCTCTTTGCTTTATGGCCTAAATTACCACATTCTCACATGTAGATGGAATTCATGTATAGTTAACATTAACCAAAAATATGTTGCCTTGCTTATCATCAAGGACAATAAGCTTTGAAAAATATTTATCTAGCTCCATTTCAACTAGCACCTAAACTTCTTCCATATAGTAGGATCCAAACAAGGTTTATGCTTTAGAATAGGTTCTCCAAATTCTGAGGCAACATGACTTATTCCTAATCTAGAATAACAACAATCAGATATGTTCTTCAGGTTTACCCAAACTGGAAGTGCGGAGATTTCTGGAATTTTAAATGAATTTTCATGAGTCCTAAGGAAGTACAAATAGGAGACAATCATCAATATGCCAAAATCATCTATGAATAGCCCTTTGACGAGTAAGTTGGTGAGGGATATGAAACATAAAATACGAATCACCAAGCTTCTTACAAATAATCTTACAACTCCTACCCCAGATCCAATTACCACAGCATGTACAAGACCACTTGGAGGTAAAGAACACCTATGGAATTTTTCTCTGATATATTCATCCTTGTTTTCGGGTCATAGCTTAAGAACTTTAGAAGGAATAGATGTGTCTGGAGTACCATCGAGTCTGTAGGTTGGAGTAGTTGCTCGATAGAGGTTATGTGACTGCGGACTTAATCTTGCAGCCCACGGAAACCTTAAAGTTCCATCAGCTTTGAGTTCCGGAGGAGGCAGTTTGTCTATCGGAGGTTGTAATGAGCGTGCTAGATGCTTGCTGTTACGTGGCATGTTCAATATATCATCATTAAGGGACAGCCAAAGAGCAGCTAACTGATCTCTATTAAGCGCATGGTCATAGTCTGGAGGTGTGCTAGGTTCCGGAAGAGTAGCAGGAGGTTTGAAGAAAAGTGGTTTAGCCCATGAACCTAGAGAATGAACAAATTCGACTAGGTCAGGAGTATCAATGTTTAATGAGGCCGAGGAGTTCTTGTTGACTTCAGGAGCCTAACCAATTGCAATGGAGACGACGGAGCGGTAGTGTCAGACTGAAAAGTGAGGGGGTGATAGCGAGATAATCATTCTCCATTGTTGCTCTCACGTCAGTTTCAGAAGGAGGCTTAGCTTGAGAGCTCTCCGCATCGGTTTCTCATCAGTTTCATGGACGGCGTAAGATATCGAACTGTCGTGAAGTTCCGTAACAGTTGGAGGAAGGTGGTAATAAATTAGCAGATTAATTATTGTCATATTTTTGAAAACAAATTGATCACCATTTGACAAAAATAGTTTTCATTAGTATCGAAAACTATGATTGGAAATAGATTTTCTTAAGAGGACAAAATTATGATTTATCCAATGATAGATATGAAGATGATTATAGTTTTGTTATTATATAATTAATTTTTTTTTCATAAGAATGTTCATATGTAAAAAATGTTTTGGATTTTTATCATTATAAAAATTATAAGATTTTAAAGTTTTTATACAAAAGAGTAGGGGTTATTGTTCTTTCTAAGCCATCTAATAAAAATAGTGTAGATTCTCCCATTCATCATTAGTAAATAAAACTTTTACAATAAATTTTAATATTAAAACAATAGTTAGCCTCTCAAAATTTAATAAATGTGAAAAAGTTTCACAAATTTACTGGTCTATTAAACAAAAAATTATTGTGAATCTCTTTTAATTTTATTATTTTTAAATTATTGAAAACTACCTCTATTGATTTTTTTATTTCTTTCAATTTTTTTGTTAAATACCTAAATTTGAGTTATATGTGTGATGATATCTTTCTAAATTTGAGCATAGGTATATTAAGGAAAAATGTTGAATATGTATAATATTTTCTTAAATTTAAGAAACAATATTGATAAATATGTATAATATCTTTACAAATTTTAGAAAATTATTTATAAATAAAATATATATTTAAAATAAAGTTATATAAGGTGGTATTTTATAAATAAGAACATACAACTTCTGCTATGACAATGAAGCATACTCGTTGTATAGCATACAACTTCTGATATGACAATGAAGCATAACTTTTTGTATAGGTTACTGCTACTATTTAAAATGATATATTGGTAATTTAAAAAAAAAATCATTGATATGACAATAATAGTTTTTAGTTATTAATAAATTGCAATAAGTTTTGTATTTCTAATTATTCCAAAATTTGATTTTATGATAGTTTTAAAATATTTTTGGATTTCAAAATTAGCATATTAATATTATGTACAAAATGACAAGAGTAAATAATTTTTATTTTTATGTATATATTCATATTCAATTGTTAAATAATACTATAGCCGAAAAATAATATTCAAATTAAATAAAAAAATATAATTTTTATAAAATTTAGAATTTATATTATTTACAAAATATAGTTAGTTACCATAAATATATGAAATATTTTGTTTTTTAATTTAAATAATATATATTTATATTAAAATTAAATGTTAGTGACATAGAAATGTAAAAAAATCAAGGACACAGATCATATGAAAGATTCTGTTTTTATAATATAAATGCTAACGGAAAAGAAAAATCAATTTGAGAAAAATGGTAAAGGACTAAAAGGTGCAAGAGTTGGGTTCCAAAAAGAAAAAGAAAAAGGCTAAAAGTGAGAAAATAAATCTGACTTTACAAAGAAAGACTAAAGTGAGAAAATCTTTTCAAGACTGATCTGCTTTCCTTCTTCTCTCCAAGCGAGAAACCATGGCGCTACTCCTATGGCAAACACTGAAAGAAGCGATACATGCTTACACAGGTCTCTCCCCGGTGGTCTTCTTCACCGCCCTCGCTCTCGCCTTCGCCATTTACCAAGTCGTCTCAGGCTGGTTTGCTTCGCCTTTCGATGATGTTCGCCGACATCAGAGGGCTAGATCGTCAGCTGCAGAGGAAGAACCACCGATTCCTCAGCCTGTTCAGGTCGGCGAGATTACAGAGGAGGAGCTTAAGCAGTACGATGGCTCCGATCCTCAAAAGCCCCTTCTTATGGCCATCAAACATCAGATCTATGATGTAACTCAAAGCAGGTTGGTTGTCTTTTCTTTAAATTTTACAAACATACACAAACATTAGGTTACAAGTTTGGTTCCTCCTTTCTCTAGTTTCGTCTTGGTCCTGTAAGAACTTGGACTTGCATACTTTGGAACCGTAAAGTGGTTAACTTTGACAGTAATTTCCCTTAGAAGTATTTTAATTTAGGGTTTCTAGGGTGAATTTCTCTGGGTGATTGAAGTTATGTTTGGCATAGTGTAAAAGGTTTATCCTTTTTGAAGTTTATACAAGAAGGTTTTTCTTATTACATATTAGGATTTTGATTATCTTCTTAATTTAATTTAAAGGTTGTGTTTGTAATGAAATGGTATCCAATTATCCATTTCTTATTGGTTTTGTAGGATGTTCTATGGACCAGGAGGACCGTATGCTTTGTTTGCAGGGAAAGACGCAAGCCGAGCTCTTGCAAAGATGTCTTTTGAGGAGAAAGATTTGACTTGGGATATCTCTGGTCTTGGTCCCTTTGAGCTAGAAGCTCTTCAGGACTGGGAGTACAAGTTCAAGAGCAAGTATGCCACCGTTGGCACCGTCAAAGTGACCGGTTCAGAAGCCGAAACCCCATCTGCGTCTGAACCCGCAGAGACTGGTGAGAAAGACGCTCATGTAACCAAGCAAGAATCGGCCGTTGTGGCTAAGAATGATGAGCCTCCTACTGAGCGTGATGTGAAGAACGAGTAGGTTCCTTTTCAGTGATTTTTTCATAGAGACCAGGGGAAGTCTCAATGTGGAATCTCTGATGTTTTTGAAGTTTCAGTGATATGATTTTGTTTCATTATCTCAAAAAACCAAGTTTGCTGGCTGCTAATAAAGCGTTTATAAACCGAGAAAATTGAGTCGTGGGCAGGTTTTATTTTGGATTTTGGGTCGGCCAAAGTTTTTATTTGCAAAATGGATTGGGGTACTATTTAATCCTATGCAAGTCTTCTCGAAAATACAACTTCCACCTTCTTCCATTGAAGAAATCATGTAAATGCCACTTTGGCATTGCACGTGAGAGACTGTCTCGATTCCTAGGGGAAACGATCCAATAACTTCGGCAGCGTGACATGTGTTTTTACATAAACCACCATGAACATTCCACACTTTCCTTGTCTACATTCCACACTTTCCTTCTCTCTCTCCACTTCTATGGCTCTTTCAACTTAAAAGTCGAAGAATCCTAGAACTCGTGTTTCTCTCTCTCGATAAATTCAGCTGCTGTTAGCTACCGATCGTCATAGGTTTTGCATCGATGGTTTCAAAATCGAAAAAAAAAACAGATATATCGGTCTGCCGGCAAACGCGATCATCATAGTAAGCCACCAAACAGTCTCGACCTCGGAAAACTCCGCGGTACCTAGGTTCGAAACTCTGTTTTCATGTTTGTTTCTATCATTTTCCGACGATTCTTGAAAGCTCTGAATATTTGTCCAAATATTTGTTCGAATCTTAGTTGATGTCTTCATCGATCTCCTGCCTAGACTTGAAAGAGTTCTTTTGATTAGTTTTGGGAAGTTTTGCTTTCTCTGTTTTGCTTTATTTTATTTTTTTGTATTGTAAAATAGTCTAATCAGTATTGTAAAATATTGAAACAATCAGATTATAATGATTTCACTTAAGCATATTTTCAAATAATTGTATGATATAAGTTGTTTATCTATTATATCAATAAAAGCATATATTTGAAAATAATATATATATATATATTAACATATGTTAGTTTATAAAAAAAAAGTTCGAAAATAAATTTTATTATTTAAAAATTATTTATTTAACAAACCTACATTACTTTTAAAATAGTGCAGTTGCAATCGTCATTGTAGACATAGTTTATGCTCCATATTAAAAGAATCAATATAGCTAAAATTTGAAGAATATCCTACAAACTTTGCATTATCCATCTATTGAATTTTTTCTAATGAAATTAGAACTGGCAATTAATTTTGAAAGAGTCATATTATTATTATTTTTTAAAGAAGACACTCATATTGAAAGAGCAATTATCTACTGCTCTTAAAGACTCACTCCTCTCTAATTATCAACCTTCCAACCTCCACATCTTCCACATGACTGCAGTTCCTGACGTCATCCGGCGCAGTTAGCTCCCTAGACCTTGCTGCCTCCAATGCCCAATTAGTTTTACACGTTGCCACCATCATACCAATCATACATGATATCTGCGCTGCGAGCATCCCGAACCAAAGTCCCATAAATCCAAACCCAAACCAAAATGCTAGAACCATTCCTATAGGCAAACCAATCACATAAAACGCCGTTATATTGATCTTAGCTCCCATCCTCGGCCTCGCCGACCCTCTGAGAACGCCGCATCCGACCGTCTGAGGGCAGTTTCCTAGCTCGCAAAGGCCAACAATTGGCAGAACCATCATAGTAAAATTAGCGACGTCTTCATCATCCGTGAAAAATGTAGCCCATACCTTTCTGACTGAGAAAGTGAAGATGAAAGCCATGAACCCGAGGGCGATGCTGAGACCAAGTCCAACAAAGGTGGCTCTTCTCGCTCTCTGTGGCTGGTTCGAACCCAGCTCGTTTCCGACACGAGTCGAGACTGCGGAGCCCAATGAATGAGGGAAAATGTAAACAAGTGAAGTAATTTGGATGAGGATACCCATTGAAGCAACAGCTACTTTAGGGTTTATAAGTAACCCACAAAGCACAATCATGATCTCGTAGCACCACCACTCGAGACAAACTGCGACACAACTGGGTACCGCGAGACCAAGAAGCTTCTTCCATTCTCTCACACTATCTTCATACGACTCCTCTGACACCTTTTCATCTTTAATTAGATTGTCTTCAAAGAAAGTTATGTAGATGAAGAGAAAAGCGACAAGGTTGAAATTTGACAGAACACCACTCAAAGCAATACCTTTGATCCCACAACCGAGGTATGACACGAGGAGGAACGTAATCGGAAAGTGGAGAACACTTGCAATCCCTGTGCATATTGATAAAGGTAGAGTCTTTGACTGTGTCCTGAAATAAGCTCTTAATGGGTGTAAGAAAGATTGAGCGATGAGATCTGGAACAGAGTAAAGCAGAAAGGTGTGTGCTGTGGATGCGAGCTCCTCGTCCTGTTTTAACATCGTGAGAATCCTCTCTATGTTTATCCATAGAAGAAAAACAGGGAGAGTTGTGACGAGGAGTAAGATTATTCCTCGACGAATTGTTGCCCGAAAGAGTTTATAGCGTGTTGCACCAATGGCTTGTGAGCAAATTGAGTCGACACCCATGGTTAAACCGGAGAATAACGAGTAAGCGGTGATGTTGGCAAATGCGAGTGCGAGGGATCCACCTGCAAGAGTGGGGCCACCAAGACCGGCTAGGAAGAACATAGATATGAAGGAGCGGAACTGGAGGAGACCGTTTGTGATGATCAATGGGTAAGCGATTCTTACAATGGAGATTGCTTCTATTGCGAAGAGGGAGAGAAGAGCAAAGAAACTTTTAAGGTAATGCAGTCTTTCATGATGAGAGAGTTTTGGAAGAAATGGTATTTTAACTTCATCGCTGACACAATTTGATAGAGACATTCTTTCTCTTTATGTTAGATAGAAGCAAGAGGGGATGATTTTTGGATGTGAAGATGTTTGGTTAAGCATTACCTTTATATAGTTAAAGTAGTCTTTGGATGTTCTTATATTATTTTATTCCAAATTTGACCATATTTTTTCCTAATTTTAGTCACAATAATCACAATATTAATTTGTACAAATGTGTAAATATATATATACGTGTTGAGTAGATATAAAGTTGTACACGCGTTTTCGATTCTCTTCAATCCATAATGACATGTGGTAAACATTCATACGAATAGTAGATTCTCATCTTTAAATTGTAATTTTTTAAGGATATACTTTCTTTCTTTGCTTCTCTACTTTTTCCTCACGATTTGACCTTATACAATGAATGTTGTTTGATTTTGTATACACGTATAATTAACAAAATTCAAATCCAATACACACGATTTTTATGTGGCTTAAATCTACCAATACTAAAAGGAGAATATCCTCTTCATCTAGCTATGCCACGCATATTTTTATTCCAGCCACTAAAAAATTGACATGTCACAAGGCATAAAACTATTAAATCTACGTGCAAACTTTTCTTTTCAGTGACCAATTTTTTTTTGTTTTGTTGTCTTTATTTTAATTGGCCTCTTTCATTAGCCCATCAATGTTCCATCCTATAAAATTTATCTTCTCGCTGGCGATTTTGAGAGTTCTCAATGGGGTATTTTAGAGAGGTACGTAAGCAATTTAATAAAAATTGAAAAAGAAGAGAGAGAGGATAGAATAAGTTTCTCTGCAAAGCAACTGCGATAACTAATATCACTCAAATTATTCTAAGCAGTTATTTGTACTCCTTCAAATAAGATGTTCAAGTGTAGTACTTAGGGGATTGAATTCACAGAGAACTAGGACACACAATAGATCCTAATCAGCACTGATTAAGCTAGGTAAATTATGAGAATAATAAACAACAAAGTGAACAAAGTAGTTATTCGGTTGGTTGGATTGAGGTTTGTAAACAATAATGATAAAGCGCTAGATCTAGGGTTTCTATTCAGGTAATCATGATTATAATAGTATATAGGCTAAAGTTGTATGCAGGACATTATAGAATTCAAACTAAGTAATAATCTATCAACTTCTGTTTGTTTAGACTATTTATTGTCTATATATATCTATGATCTCAACTGTCGTTTGTTGATCTTGAGAGAGTGTCGATCTATACACCTTTTAAAACATGGATCGATACATCTATAGGATTGTCGATCGATGTTTCTTCTAGCTAGCTTTAGCGAATGGGTTTGATGTGTTCACTAAGTTTCCTAAATAAGTTGTCCCTTGTTTCTAACAATCCTAGTTCGATGAAAATCAATTCAGGTAAAAGATCAAGTTGTCGCATGTGCCTAATTATCCTAATATGAGGTTCTAGTTAGCTACTTTAGAACACAAACAATAATAGCAATTGATTGATATCTCTGACAACTTAGCAATTCTATGTTTTGGACTAATCCTTCATAACATTTTTGATCCCTAAACCTAACAGGTGAATTACTCAGACATAGTTAAGTAATTCATAACAATAAACATAAATAAAAATAGAATATAATAGAGTAAGAAAACTTGGAGTTTCAATATAAATCTCTAAAGGAGTCTTGGATCTTATGTCCAAATCTACTGAAAACCCTAAATATGTTTGCTGTGGAAAGTAAAAAGTATGAAATCATGTGTTGCATAGAACAATGGCAGATCACTTAAATATTAGGTTAAAATCGGCCAAAGGCATTCTTGTAAAATGTAGAAGACTTGAGCTTTAAGTCGGCTGAGAACCAATTTGGGTTTTGCACGCTAAGTCGTCGATCGATGACACAAGATGTGTGTCGATCGATTATTGACTCTGAATGTCGACCTCTAGACTAGTTCGATGGTCAGCTACGAGTTTTTTCTATCCTTATCTCCAAAATTTTCCAAAATCATTACATTACTCCAAATCATCCATGGACCTGTAAATATGCTAAAAAGACTCCAACACATAAATATATATCTAAAAACACTTGTATACTATGGCTAATAATGATTAAAATCCATGGTATATCAATAACTTTCCCATATACCTAAAGCCCAATTGTCACCTTATTTTTTGTTAGATTCTGTAAAATATCTAAATTGTTTTATTTAACTTAATTCTGAATAAACTATTAATTTTATGTTGCTTAAGACTCCAATAAAGTTCTTAGTGGCTGGAGGTGCTATAAACTCTTTCTTCTCATGGTCTACTTCCAACTCTAGCCATTACTACTCATTCTGATTCTCCGCTGCGACGTCTACTTCCCATTTCAATAAGTCATAAAGCTTATCAATTTACTTGAGAAATCCAATTGTCCTGAATTTATTTCAATCTCATCATTTTCACCCCTTATATATCGTTCATCTAGTATTTTTTGTAAAAAACTAAATTTTCTCCTTAAGTTTCTGATCAGCTGACTTGAACCATTCAACTATAGGGTTGTCTCATCCATGGTATCATTTGCCTTGTACGAGGGTCAGTACAGATGTTAAGGATTTAATGTAGATTTAATAATATATAAATGGCCATTTAACCTATTTATTAATTAAATGGGGGTTACTTAAAATTAACGGGGCCATGTTGACCCATTTAACTTAACATAATTACTATAGCTTGACTTTTGCATCCGTACGGGTATTTGCTTAAATAGAATAGACATATAAAAAAATTTACAACATAAAAATTTAATGGTTTCATAAATATGTATTTATATGGGTGTTGGTTTGATTTGTAATATATAAAATTTATGATAAATAGACAGCTTTTCATTTTCAGCAATTTGTTAGTTGCAAATATTGCACATATTGTGGCTGATTATTAAAACAAGAAAAATTATATGTTATATAACACATTCGTCAAATAATATTTTTTAACTATGTTCATATTTGCTGGTGTATTTATTTATAAATTATACACCAATTAGTAAATTTATGTATATTAATAAAAAGTATAACTAAATCTTGTTATACACATCTTAAATATAATTTTCAATATTTAAAGAATTTGAATAAGTAAATGAATAAAATGTTTGATTCATGATATATGAATTAGTATATGATCTTATATGTAATAGCAGAAAAACATATAACATAAAGTAGAATAATTTTTGGTTTAAATATTATTTTTATGGCTGATATCTTTTAAATTAAGTAGTAGTAAATCGATAATAAACGTAAGAATTATATTTATTAATTATCTGATTTTAAATAGTTTAAAATATAATGTAGCTAGAATTAATGTGTAGTATTGATATAGAATTCACATAATTATGATGCATCAAGTATAAAATGAAATATTACAAATGAATAAATTTTAGATTTAATGTTGTGCTTTTTTACATAAGTGGGATTATCATAATATTACAAATATTATGTAAAGTTAATGAATATTGTGATATTTGAGAATTGAAAATAGAAAATATTCTATTTGTAATTTTTATAATTATGATTTAAAAATTTAGATATTTGTTATGATAAAAGGTTTGTTTGATAAAAACGTTGGGTTGAGATCAAAATTTTGCTATTTTATTAAAGAAAACAAATGAAATAATGATTATTATGACCTTGTATAAAGAGCAGACATGCAAAACAAAAACAAAAATCATCTAATTGCATTTGTTAGTCATATTGAACTAATCCATATATAAATCAATCGTATGAATTTGACTTCCAATTAGACTAATTCGGTTTAATTTATAATTTGGTTATGATGATAAAGCATGGTTTGTGTAACTAATAAAATTTTTATTTATTAACCAATATCTAGTATAATATATAGCATATATTTAATAACTCATAATATTTGACGCATATATTTAATAACTCGTAATTTTTGACGAAAGTATTAGGATAGTGTAAGAAATAGAAAAGAGTAATTGATAAAGTATTTATGATGACTGAAAATAAAATAAAAAGGAAACATTTAATAAATCTTATTAAAAATATGATTAGTTAATTTTAAGGGTAATGCAGTCTCTCGTGAAGAGAAAATTTTGGGAGAAATGATATTGTAACTTCATCGCTGACACGATTGATAGAGACATTCTTTCTCTTTTATGTTAGAGAGAAGCAAGAGGGGATGATTTTTGGATGTGAAAAATTTTGGTTAATCATTGGCTTTATATAGTTAAAGTATTTTTTGGATGTTCTTACATTATTTTGTTCCAAATTTGGCCATATTTTTTCCTAACTTTTAATCAATAATTATCATTAAATTAATATGTACAAATGTGTGTATATATATATATACGTGTTGAGTAGATATAAAGTTGTACACGCGCTTTTGATTCTCTTCAATCCATAATGACATGTGGAAAACATTCATATGAATAGTAGATTCTCACCTATAAATTGTAATTTTTTTAGGATATAATTTCTTTCTTTGTTTCTCTACTTTCTCCTCCCGGTTTGACCTCATACAATGAATGATATTTGATTTTTTATATACGTATAATTAACAAGATTCGAAACCAATACACACGATTTTTATATAGCTTGAATCTACCAATACTAAAAGGGGAATATCCTCTTCATCTAGCTATGCCACACGGATTTTTTTATTTCAGCCACTAACAAATTGACATATCACGAGGAATATCAACAATTAAATCTATGTGCAAAATTTTCCTTTCAATGACCACATTCTTTTTGCTTTGTTTTTGTTTCAGTTGGCCTCTTTCATTAGCCCATCAATGGCCCATCCTATAAAACTTATCTTCTCGCTGACGACTTAGAGCTTTTTCAACAGGGTATATTAGAAAAGTACCTAAGCTATTTAAAAATTAAATTAAATTTTGAAAAAGAAGAGGGAGAGGATAGAATAAGTTTCTCTGCGAAACAACTGCGAGAACTTTCTATATACCTAAAGCCCACCTGTCCACTTATTATTTGTCACAGTTTTTAAAATATCCAACAAAAATTATTTAGCTTAATTCAGAATAAACTATTAATTCTATATTACTTAAAACTCTAATAAAGTTCTTAATGGTTGGAGGTGCTATAACCTCTTTCATCTCATGGTCTACTTCCAACTCCTAGCCGTTACTACCGATGTTGATTCTACACTGCGACGTCTACTTCCCATTTCAATAAGTCATAAAACTTAACTATTTACTGGAAAAATCAAATCGTCCTGAATTTATTTCAATCTCATCATTTCCACCCATTATATATCCTTCATCTGTCTTTTCCTTCTCTCCATCACTAAATTCACACTAAGAAAATTCAGTGGCAACCAAATCGTCGAATAAATTGGAAAGGCCCTCACAACTATGTTCTCTAATGATATTTCTTCTGGTTTCGGACAGTCTGAGATACGTGTTCGATTGATACATTTCTGGGAAGGAGGAATACAACAAAAGGTGGATTCTTGATTGGACTGGAGCTGCTTCTTATAGATAAATATGTATCTAGTCTTTTTTTGTAAAGAAATATATTTGCTCCTTAAGTTTCTGATTAGCTGATTTGAACCATTCAACTATAGCGTTCTCTTATCCATGGTATCATTTTCCGGTTAAGAGGGCCAGTACAGATTTTAAGGGTTTAATGGGGATTTAATCATATATAAATGGCCATTTAAACCTATTTAGTTTAACGGATTTTAAATAGGTATTTTTGTTAAGATCTATTTACTAAATGGGGGTTACTTAAAACTAGAGGGGACCCTGTTAACCCATTTAACTTAACATAATTACTAGAACTTGACCCCTGCATCCGCACAAATATTTGTTTAAAAAGAAAACCATTTACAGCATAAAATGTAATGGTTGCATAAATATATATTTTTATGGGTGTTTAATCGATTTGTAATATATACATTTATGATAAATAGACAGCTTTTAATTTTCAGTAATTTGTTAGTTGCACATATTGTTAGTTGTACATATTGTGGCTGAATATTAAACCAAGAAAATGATATGTTGTATAACATATTAGTCAAATAATATTTTAACTATGTTTATCTTTTCTTATGTATTTATTTATAAATTATACACCAATTAGTAAGTTTATGTATACTAATAAAATGTATAACTAAATCTTGTTATACACATCTTAAATATAATTTTCAATATTTAAAGAATTTGAATAAGTATATATATAAAACTTTTGGTTCATGATATATGAATTAGTATATGATCTTGTATATAATAGCAGAAAAACATATAACATAAACTAGACTAATTTTTGTTTTAAATATTATTTTTATGGCCTATTACTTGTAAATTAAGTAGTAGTAAAACAATAATAAACATAAGCAGTGTATTTATTAATTAAGTGATTTTGAATAGTTTAAAATAAATGTAGCTAGAATTAATGTGTAGTATTGATATAGGATTCACATAATTATAATGCATCAATTATAAAATGAAATATTAGAAATGAATAAATTTTATATTTAAAGTTATGCCTTTTTACATAAGTGGGATTATCATATATATTAAAAATATTATGTAAATTTAATTGAAAATAGCAAATATTATGTTAGTAGTTTTTTATAATTATGATTTCATAAAATTTAGATATTTGTTAAGATAAAAGGTTTGTTTGATAAAAATGTTGGGTTGAGATCAAAGTTTTGCTATTTTATTAAAGAACATAAATGAAAGAATGATTATTTTGACCTTGTATAAAGAGCATACATGCAAACAAACAAAAACACATATAATCTAATTGAATTTGTTAGTCGATCAAACTAATTCGTATATAAATCAATTGTATGTATTTGACCTTCAATTAGACTATTTCGGTTTAATTTATAATTTGGTTATTATGATAAAGTATGATTCTGTAACTAATAAATTTTTTATTTATTAACTAATGTCTAGTATAATAAATAGCATATATTTAATAACTCATAATATTCGACGCATATATTTAATAACTGGTAAATTTTGATGAAAGTATTATGGTAGTGTAAGAAATAGAAAAAAGTAATTAATAAAGTAGTTATGATGACTGAAAATAAATTAATAAAAGATTTAATAAATCTTGGCAAAAAATGACATTTTTTTATTTCGGCGGAAAAAAAGATTTTTGAAACTTTTTATTACAAACCTCAGTTACGTGGTTTTGATGAAAAACTCAGTTTTAAGATTTTGGCGGAAAAAATCAATTTGCGATTTATTGGTAGAAAAACTCGATTTTGCAATTTTTTCAGAGTTTGGCAGGAAAACATGATTTTGTGGATTTGGCGAAAAAACTAATTTTAGGTCATGGCAGAAAACACATTTACTAGTTTTGGTGGAAAATCTCAATTTTTGATTTTGCAGGAAGACGTGATTGTACGATTTTGGAGGAGAAACGCAACTTTGCGGTTTTGGCAGCAAACAAGATTTTGCTTTTGGGGGGGGGGGGGATCCAATTTTATGTTTTTGGCGAAAAATTGACTTTTGGGTTGTAGCAGGAAAATCTGATTTTTTCGGTGTGGCCAGATACTTGATCTTGCGGTTTTAGCGAGAAAATGATTTTGCGATTTTAGAAGGAAAATATGATATTTAAAAGAGAAATTTACTCAATTGTTATGAAAAAGTTGGGGTTTTACTAGAATAACATATATCTTTTAAAATTACTAGAATGTTTGTATACCTCTAGTAAATTACCATAAAAATCCTTGGTTAGTTTTTTTTAAACAATAAATGCACGTCACTAATTATTGAATCCACTTCAGAAGACAATCAACCGTCGTCCCCTTAATTAGATTACAGTTAAAAAAAACATAACAACACAACTTTTTTCTTTGTCTCGAACGAACTAACCATAAGTCGACTTGTGTTTACCGCCTCGAAGTAACTGTCTTGTTTCTTAACTTTTTTCGATATCGTTTTCCCCAAAATCGTTGTCTCCACTCGTTTCCATGAAATCCTCTTTGCCGCAATCGTATCTACGAAATTGTCATCTTTGGTATGTTCTAGCTGAATTATATATTATGTTTTGGCTGCGTTTGATTTGATGAGTTTGATTTACGTTGTGACTGAGTTATATATTATGTTGCGGTTGAGTTATATATTATGTTTTGACTGAGTTATATATTTTGTTGCGGCTGAGTTATATATTATGTTGCGGCTGAGTTATATATTATGTTGAAGCTGAGTTATATATTTTGTCTCGACTGAGTTATATATTTGGCTGCGGCTGAGTTATATATTAAGTTCCAGCTGAGTTATATATTATGTTACGGCTGAGTTACATATTTTGTTGCGGCTGAGTTATATATTATGTTTTGTCTGTGTTATGTTCATGGTGCGGCTGATTTATATATTATTTTGTGGCTGAGTTATTTTTCGGTTATATGATCAGATGGATGTTTCTGAAGCTCAATCACGGGATTACCCTTCAAGACTTTACCTTGAAGGGTCTACTAATTTAGAAGGCAAAGATATTAATCACAATTTTTATATAGGAAAATTCCATCACGTTAGAGAAGCATTAGGACGTGATGCATGGGAAAAACTTGGAAATTCTCCTATTGGAGTAATTGCTAAGTTAGCTGGAAACAAAAGCGTGTGGTCTGGTAGGACCTTGCACTATGCACTATGTACTATGTACACAGCTGTGTGTGCATAAGAAGGAGATTTGGAGTCTCGTTGTTGATCAACCTATTAGGTTTGGCTTACACGAGTTTGGAGAGATCACTGGGTTAAACACAGATCCAGTGCCAACAGAGAGTTTTGAACCTGACCAGTACAAAGCGTTTTGGGAGGAGTTGAATGTGCCGCTTGGGATGGGGCCCAACTTAGATGAACTGAAGGCAACATTAGAGGCCTGTCCATCTTGGAGTTTTTAAAAGCGTAAATGGTTAGGGCTGTAAGAGTTTTAGGATAGATTAATTATGTTTTGGAGTCTAGATAGTATATTTACAGGTTCATGAGTGATTGGAGAGAAGATGGTGATTTAGAGCATTTTGGAGCACTTTAGATATTTTACCCGAGATGACCATATCGACCAGCATTTGAGGTCGACACGGAGAGACACATATCGATCGATGCTCACCCTGTGACATCGATCGATGCTCACCCTGTGACATTGATTGATGGCAAGAGCGCAGAAGCCCAATTTGGTCACAGCCGACTTGAATTCCAAGACTCCATCTAATTACCAAAATATCCCTGGCGAGTTTTAATCTAATATTTATACCTTGCCTAAGTGTTTAAGGCAGGAGAGCCGCTTTTGGGAGTTTTAGAGAGTTTTACAAAGTTGAGAGAGAGAGAGAGAGAGAGAGAGTTGTTCTTGAGAGCTTTCTTGTACTCCATTACTTTCTATTCATCTATCTATTATATGCAGTTTTATTTAATGATTATGATGTTTTTTGGTTAGATATGTCTGATTAAATACCTTGTTAGGTTTATGGTTCAAATAGGTTTTGAGGGATTAGCCCCAAATATGAATTCTTGAGTTGTGATATTCATCTTTGAAGATTGTTCTTAATGCTTGTTTAGGATTAGCTAACCTAAACTTGAATAGTGGATCCGTCCTCTGATCTATCTTCTATGAGCTAGGACTTGTTATAAACAAGTGAAAGCTGATTTATCAACCCTAGTGAACTGCTATCAACCCACGCATAAAGCTTACTAGAAGCGTATCGATCGATTCTCCTATAGAGACATCGATCGACACGACGAAAGGCATATCAGTCGATTCTTCTATAGAGACATCAACTGATGCTTTCCTACCTATGATAACGTGAGTTGGAGGAACATGGATCTAGTAATAGATAACCCAAGAAACGAGAGTTGATTGGTTATTGTTATTGTTGAGTTCTTTAATATCATGCAAGCATCTCATATAAGCATTCATATCATTATAATCCTAATTACCTGAATAGAAACCTAAGTCTAGCACCTTCATCATAACTGTTAAACCCCAAATCAATCAATCAAGCAATTGTCTTGTTCACTGTTTTAGTTTACTTGCAATTTACTGTCTTTAAATCTTCAACCTAGCTTAGCTTAAAAAGATTTAGTGTGTGTCTCAGCTCCCTGTGGATTTGATCCCTAAGTACTACAACTTAACCTCTTTTGATGAGAGTAAAGTTTCTCTAGGGTAATTTGTGTGAAACTAAAAAGAGCCGCATCACCTCTCATGTCTGAATCTCATGTGTCTCCAATTTCTTCACATGAGCGCTCAAGGTGTCAAACTTTGCATTCAGGCTGTTGTAGGCAGAATCTATATTTCCATTGAAATCCATAGTAAGCCTCTGTTGACCTTCTAGAACCTGGTCAAGCATTGCTTCAATTTTGCTCTCCTGAGTAGATTGTGGTGGATCCTGAAAGAAAGAGTTTCCAAAGCTCTTGTTGTTGCTGTAGTTTCTGTTGTTGTAGGTCTTCTCCTACTGTGAATTATGACTGTAGTTGCTCCTCTGACTATTGCCATAGAAGTTCATGTTTCCACTCTGGTTTCCAGACTTCTGAAAAACAGTGCCACTGCTGAAATTACAATCCTCCTCTAGACATCTCTCCTTATCGATCTCTACAACGTCTACATATTCTGCAAAGCTAACTTGCTTCTTAAAAAGCCTGTGAACACTATCCAGTTTGGCTCTTACATCGTCCATCTGCTCATTTCCAAGGGCATGGACCGATTTCCTCTTCTCATAATCAGTGTTCTTGGTGCTGTTGCTAGATGTCAAGTTTAATATAAGTCTCACAGCCTCTTCTGGATTCCTAGTGTTTAAGTTCCCTTCACTAGCTGTGTCTAGAGCTGTCTGATATGACAGATCTAAACCTCTAAAGAAAGTGCTGAGCAGCTGCACTTGGTTGAATCCATGGTGTGGACAATCTCTTTGATAAGACTTGAAGCAAACCCAACAGTTCCTGAAAGACTATGTAGGCTCCTGCGCGATTGTAGTAATCTTGCTCTTCAAATCCTCTGCATGCGCCTCATCAAAGAAATTACGCAAGAATGTGTTTTTGATGTATGCCCAAGATGTAAGAGATCCTGGTGGTAACTGCTTAAGCCATTGCAAAGCTTCTCCAGCAAGAGATTAGTTGAAGAGCTTGCAAAGTAGGTAGTCAGTAGGGGCTCCATTGGCTTTAATAACATAAATAAGATCCTCGAACCTCTCCAGATAGTCCATAGAATGCTCATGGGGTGTCCCATTTTAGGATGTCTGTCCCACGAGTGTGTAGTACTGAGGCTTCACCTCGAAATCAGCCATTTGTATGTCTAGAGGACGGATAGCAGATTTGTTGGCGTAGTATTGATCTGCACGGTTGTAGTCAGCAATTGATCTGTTTCGAATAGCCTCTTCTGCAGCTTTAGCAGCAGCTACAGTAGCTTCATCTTCTGGATCAGGGATTGCAGCCCCATAATTTTCTACTCTCCGACCTACTGCATTACGTAGGTTACCTTCCTGGTCACGCAGGTTCCATTCTCGTCTTGCACAAGAATCAAAGTCGCAACCGTATCTCGCAGCTCAATATCAATTGATGTTCGATGTGCGGTATCGGTCGATTTCAGGTGGACGATGTCGGTCGACGGGTACTGAGAAGTATCGGTCGATGTGGATGAGCGAGTGTCGTTCAATGGTTGCTGAAATTTGGTAGACGGTTATTGATCAGAATCGGTCGATGCACTAGTAACAGCATCGATCAATGTAGAACGTTTCTCTCTGCGAATTGAATGTCCAAAGATGTGGGATCAGTAGACAGCAGTGTTTTTTCCTTGTTGCCTCTGGTTATGCTGCGCATGTACCTCAAAAGCCAAGAATTTTTTTTATAAGTTTCAAGCAGTAAGTAAAAACCTAGACTTAAACACAATATAATGGCGATCAAAGCTCCCCGACAACGGCGCCAAATTTGATAGCTTCCTCAAGAGAGGTAAGTTGTATTACTTAGGGATCGAATCCACAAGGAGCTGGGCACACACTAGATCTTATTATACTAAGCTAGGTTAAAGGTTTGAAGACTGTAAATTGCAAGTAAACTAAAGCAGTGAACAAGACAATTGTTCAGATTGGTTGATTGGGTGTTTAACAGTTATGATGAAGGCGCTAGACTTAAGGTTTATATTCAGGTAATCAGGATTATAGTGATATAGATGCTATATAAGTTGCTTGCACGATATTAAGGAATTCAACAGTAAGAATAACCAATCAACATTCGTCTTCTAGGTAATCTATTACTAGATCCAAGATCTCCAACTCTCGTTGTCGATTCTAGGAAAGCATTGATCGATGTCTCTATAGGAGAATCGACCGATATGCCTTTCGTCGTGTCGATCGATATCCCGATAAGAGAATCAATCAATACGCTTCTAATAAGCTTTTAGCGCGGGTTGATAATGTGTTCACTAGGGTTTCTAAAACAGTTCTCGCTGTATCTATCAATCCTCTCTCAGAGAAGATAGATCAGTGGACGAATCTACTTATTCAAGTTCAGGTTAGCTAATCCTAAACAAGCATTAAGAGAAATCTTCTAAGATGAATATCAGAACTCAAGAATCGATATTTGGGGCTAATCTCTCATAACCTATTTGAACCCTAAACCTAACAAGGTGACTACTCATGCATAGCTAAGCAAAACATCATAAGCATTAAATAAAACTGCATAGAATAGATAGATAGAAAATCAGGAGTTCCAAGACAATCTCTGAAGGAGTCTGCTCTTCTCTCCAAAAATTCTAAAAAAACTCTAAGCTGTTTGCTGAAAATATGAAAGCATTGTTTTGTGGTGGTGTGTTGCCTAATACAATGGCAAAGCACATAAATACTTAGGTCTAAACTCGTCAGAGGCAATTTGGTAATTAGATGGAATCTTGGACTTCAAGTCGGTTGTGGCCAAACCGGACCTCTGCGTGCTTGCCATCGATCGATGTCAGAGAGTGTGCATCGATCGATATATATCTCTCTGTGCCGACCTCAAATGCTGGTCAATTTGGTCATCTACGGGAAATCTCTAAAATGCTTCAAAATACTCCAAAATCACCGTCTTCTCTCCAATCATTCCTGAATTTATAAATATGCTATCTAGACTCCAAAACATAATTAATTTATTTGAAAACTCCTATATACCATAGCTAAAATCAGGTAAAATCCATGGTATATCATTTGGCACGGATCACCATCTGCACCATTAGATCATACTGAATGAATCTTTGAGATTTGTTTCATTTTTTTCAATTATTTTCTGAGAACAGATCGTGAGAGAGAGAGAGAGAGAGAGAGAGAGAGAGAGAGAGAGAGAGAGAGAGAGAGAGAGAGAGGGGTGATTTGTCAAAACAAAAAAAAAGAGAGAGAGAGGTTATTGGGTAAGCTGTGCTCAACGCCCTAGCAGACCCCCGGCCTCCTTCTCTTTCTCTTCCTCTTCCTTGATCTGAAACCTCTCCGCCGCACCAGCCAAAAAGTGATTTCCATCGCAGCCGTCAGAATGCTCCTCCCTTACGCGATGGGCGTCGGAGTGGGCCTTCCAGAGGCTTCTCAAGGAGATGTCCGGTTCGAATCAAACCAACAACACAATCAATTGGTGGTGAAAGGGTTTTTGGCTAAATTGCGAGTTTTTGTCCTTCAATTCTGTTTTTGAAGGAACCCGCACAAAAGAAGGCCGTTGCTTCTACCAACGGGAGTGTTGCAAAGAAATCAAAAGATGAACCATCTTCCGAGGAGGAATCTTCTGATGAGGTTAATTTCTGGTTAATACGCAAGCTTTTGCCTGCTCTTCTTGGCTTGTTTCTTAACACTTTAAACTGTTGTTACCTTCTCTTTCAGGAAGAAGTTGCTGTTACAAAGAAACCTGCAGCAGCTAAGCCAGCTGTGAAAGATTCTCCATCCTCTGAGGATGAAGATGAATCTGAGGATAACAAAACCTGTTGCCAAGAAGGCCGTTCCTGTTGCTGCCAAGGCTGCAAGCAGTTCAGATTCGGCTGAGGAAGATTCTGATGAGGTTAGTTTTTGTTCTTTAACGAGATCATTAAACAGCTTTTGATGACAAGGAAACATTTGATTATTCAATTACCACGTGGTTGATTGGTTGATTTGCAGGAAAGTGAAGATGAAAAACCTGAACCAAAGGCTAAAGAAGATATCAATAGTGCTAAAAAGGATAGTAGTAGCGATGAATCCCGCACCGATGAATCAGAGAGTGAAGATGAGGAAGAAACCCCAAAGATAAAAGGTTTGCAATGCATCCTGCCTATTATTTTATTGCATGTTGCTTTTACTTGTTGTTTGCTGACGGAAAGTTACTCCCCTTTATGAAAACAGAGCTCTGATGTCGAAATGGTGGATGTCGAGATGAAAGGGGTAAAGAATATTCCCTTCTCTTAACATTGTAGTTGCTGTAATCTCTTTCTGTATCTTGCTTAGAATTTTAATTTTTGTTTCATGCTTCGTCGTTCAGCCAACGAAGGTACAAGAACGTTTTAGTAACTCTTGGCTCAAGTTCATAGTGTGAGTTATTTTATTAATAAGTGCAGCTAATTGATATACCTAATTTTTCTTGTTTCTCTCAATGCAGCTGGAAAACTTGCTTCTTGATGCTCAAGGAAATCTGAAAGTCTGGTTTTGGATTCAGTGCCTTGTCCCAACAAGTCATGGTAGGTAAACCACTGAATTTGTCTCTTACCATCATTTTTATTTGCCTGAGTTCCTACTGAGTTGTTGTTGATTACTGTCTTGCTTATAGAATGGATATTAATCTCTGATTTCTAAAAAGATGTTGCTTTGTTTTTGAAAAAAATACAGGCCAGAACAAAAGCTTGTGAAGGATGGTTTCATCATCAGGAAACCAACCAAGTATTATGATATGGAATTGTATGTTTATTGATAGTGCCATAGAAGTACATATATAGTTACAGAGATATACAGATATGGGAAGGAGATATACATGACGTGATGATAGGACAATGATTGTAAAGAGAGGAATCTCAGTGATACTAGCATATTGTGTTTCTATATCTAATATGCCCCCTCAAGATGGACTACCTTCAGCTAGGCCAATCTTGACATTCAGAGTTTCAAAACGGTGGCGAGGAAGAGGCTTTGTAAGTGCATCTGCTAACTGATCAGCTGATGAAACATGTGATACACGACCTGTCCTGTCTGAACTTGATGTCGAACAAAATGATAATCCAAGGCAAGGTGCTTCATCCTTGAATGGAAAACAGGGTTGGCAGCCAGATATGTCACGCCGATGTTGTCGCAGTAAATTGCTGGAGTTTGTGTAGTCTTGAGAGCAAGTTAAGACATGAGAGAAAGAATCCAACAAAGCTCAGCGGTTGTAGAGGCCAGTGACCTATACTCAGCTTCCGTAGAGGATCGTGCCACGCTCGTTTGTTTCTTAGATGACCAAGCAATGGGATGGCGTCCAGAATATACAATATAGGCGCCTGTTGATGTGTAGTCATCCTTGTTCCCTGCCCAATCAGCATCAGTATAAGCATGAATAGAAGGCATGTTGGTGGCGTAGTAGTAGATGCCTTTGGGTTGTGTCCCACTCAGATATCGGAGAAGTCTTTTAACCGCTTGCCAATGATTTTCAGTGGGTTGATGCATGAACTGAGATAGTTTGTTGACTGCAAAGGAGATGTCAGGACGAGTGAGAGAGAAATATTGTAAGCTCCCTACAACTGTGCGGTACTGTGTTGGTTCGGCCATCGGTGAGCCACTCTTGAGTGTTAAGCTGCTGCTTGGACACATCGGAGTAGTTACAGGCTTCGCACCAGTCATCTTTGTTTTCTCCAATAAATCTGCTATGTAACGAGACTGTGTTAGTAATAAACCGTTAGAAGTACGGAGAGCTTACATTCCAAGAAAATATGAAAGGTCGCCCAAATCTTTTAAAGAAAAACTAGTAGAGAGTTTATGAATGAAGAGTTTAAGATGATCATTGTTATTCCCAGTGAGAATAATATCATCAACGTAAACAAGCATGTAGAGGAGGACGCCATTGTTGTTGTAGATGAACAAGCTTGCATCGGCTAGAGAGTTTTTGAATCCACACTGAAGGAGAAATGACTTCAACTCATTGTACCATGCTCTAGGAGCTTGTTTCAAACCATAGACAGCTTTGCGCAGCTTACACACGCCATGAGGATTATTTTTATCTGTAAAACCAGGGGGTTGCATCATGTAGACTTCATCATCTAGTGTGCCTTGAAGAAAAGCATGATTAACATCGAACTGTCTTATAGGCCAGTGCTTGGAGACAGAGGTACTGAGGACCAATCTGATCGTTTCTGGTTTCACTACAGGACTGAATGTTTCAGTGTAGTCAACTCCGGGTTGCTGGTTGAATCCCTTAGCAACTAGGCGAGCTTTGAACCTATCGACAGATCCATCAGCTTTCCTCTTTATCGTAAAGACCCACTTACAGCCTACAACATTGAAGTTTCCTGAGAAGTTAACAACATCCCATGTGTGATTCTTGAGCTGAGCATCGATCTCTTCATACATTGCCTGACGCCACCGAGGATATTTTAAAGCTTCCTTAACTGAAGTTGGAATCGTGTCGGTTAACGGAGTGATGATTGTATGAGGATTCAATTTCTGGACCGGTTTCGAGCTCTTGTAGAAGTCCTTGTTGGTGCTTTAGTGGTTGCCACGGTCTCTGTCTGAGTAGTTGTAGTTGTTGGAGCTGATGTCTCAGGTTGTGCAGAGGTTGCTATAGAAACAGGGGGTTGAGGAGTTGGTTCAGCTGCGGCCTGAGTAGGTGCATTCGGTATTGGAGTTGTGCCAGAAACGGATTGAACTGAAGTAGGAGAACTCGTTGAAAGTACTGGTAGTTTGGAGACTAAAGGATTATCTGCAAGAGAAGACTCTGTTACATCATCAGAAACAGGGGTGAGATCGTTAGGCAAAGCAAAAGGAAACACATATTCATGAAAAGTGACATGGCGAGATGTATAGATGCGAAAAGTAGTTTTATCAAAACAAAAATAAGCACTCTGAGTTGTAGAATATCCTAGGAAAATGCATGGAGTTGATCTATTATCTAACTTGTTAGATGCATAAGGGCGCAACCAAGGAAAACATAAACAACCAAACACCCTAAGCTTTGAATAATTAGGTACTGCAGCAAAGAGACATTCAAATGGCGACTTCATAGACAAGTTAGAAGTGGGCATGCGATTTATTAAATACACAGCAGTAGCCATAGCGTAAGTCCAATACGACTTAGGCATAGAAGCTTGCGATAAGAGGGTTAGGCCGGTCTCAACTATGTGTCGATGACGACGCTCGGCTATACCATTGTGCTCAGGTGTATGTGGAGGAGTAGTAAAATGAGAAATACCATGAGTTGATAAAAATCTAGCCATAGCAATATATTCTCCACCATTATCAGTATAGAGAGTTTTAAGTTTTGATTGACATCTATTTTCAACCAACGCTTTAAACTTTGTAAAAGTTTCAAGAACTTGAGATTTTTGTTTTAATGGATAAAAGCATGTATATCTAGTGAAATGGTCTACAAAAATCACATAGTATTTGAAACCACCTATAGAAATTAAAGGTGAAATCCACACATCAGAGAAGACTATATCAAGAACATGAGAAGAAGTAAGAGTAGTTGAACCAAATGACAGTTTATGCATTTTATTAATCAAGCAAGCACTACAAGGTTTAGCAAGCAGAACATTTGAAGACAAAGGTAAATTAAACTTGGAAACCATAGTTTTAAGAATAGGTAAAGCTGGATGTCCCAAACGGGAATGCCAGTCAGAAAAAGAAGTCTAATAGCCGAAGCAAAAACAAGAGATGGTGGTTTAGAAGAGCTAAGTCGTGGCCACTGTTAAGTGTCATCTTTAGGCTTGCCTTCCAGACGAAGTGCCCCCGTGATCAAATCCCTTACCTGGAAAAATGTGGGTGTAAATGTAACAGAGGCATTATTAGTTGAACACAATTGGAAAACCGAAATAAGATTCTTCTCAAGCGATGGTACATAGAGAACATTGTTAAGAAAAAAGGTTGTTTGTATGAGGGTAAAGAGAAAGAACCAGTCTGGAATACCTGTAGACCTGAACCATCACCAAGTATAACATTATCACCTCCATTGTATGGCGCATGAAGGGACAGATTTGCTAGATCAGAGGTCATGTGGTGTGAGGCTCCTGAGTCCAGAAGCCATGTGGCTGAATCGCCTGTCACCATAGCTGTATTTGCGGTTGGATGCCATGGTTGTTGTGAAGTAGGACGCCAGTTCTGTTTATGTGTCTGGTTCTGCATCTGGTTCTGCATCTGGTTCTGTTTAGGATTCGTCCATGGTTGACCAGAAGAGCCGGGAACAATACGGTATTGAGGGCAGTATTTGGCGCTGTGACCTTGTACCCCTCACGCCTGACAACGTCCCATGTATTGCTTGGAAGGACGGTTGTTGTTCTGGTAGTAGCCAGAGTTGTTGCGGTTTTGTTGAGGCCTCCAATATTTTGTCCATTCTGCTTTGGACGAAAGCCGGCGACGTTAGCAGTGATTGGAGCAGGAGAAGACGGAGTGGTGTCGTTACAGAGAACCATAGCCTCGCGACTGAGAAGTTTCTCATGTAGCTCCGAGAAAGAGATTGCTGTATCTCTTCCGTTGATTGCATCAACAATGGGCTTGTACTCTTCAGGCAATCCAGCTAGGATTTGTTCAGTAAGATCTTCTGGATCCATAGGTTTACCAAGTAGAGCTAAATCGTCCGCCTTTGACTTGATGAGCCTGAGATACTCACTGATTGTTTTGGTGCCTTTGACACAGGTTTTGAGTTGAAATCGCAGCTGCTGGATATGTCCTCGAGACGGAGTACCAAAAGTCATGGTGAGTAGATCCCAGACTTCAAAAGTAGTGGTAGCACTGGTCACCACCGATTGGAGAGGAAGAGAGATTGCACCAATCAAAGCGCTATAGAGAAGACGATCCTGACGCCGCCACGGTGGATACGCTGGATTCGGCATTGGCTGACCATCAACAATGATTGTGGCTTCAGGGACTGTGGTGGAATTGTCAATAAAGCCGTGAAGTTCATGTCCTTCAAGGAGGGCTTTGATCTGTCTACTCCACATGATGTAGTTGTTGTTGGTGAGTTTCGTAATATTTGCCATGTTGACGGACAAGAGAGTGGTGGCTGCATCTCTGGCATTGAAAACCGTGGTAATCTCAGCCGATGAAGAGGGATGGGTGGTTTCATTCGACATGGTGAATGAAATCAAGAGGAAAAGAAAAAAAAATAAGACGTATCGAGACAGAGAGGGAGGCGGCGTAGAGAAAGAAGAAGAAGAAGAAGAAGAAGAAGAAGAAGAAGAAGAAGAAGAAGAAGAAGAAGAAGAAGAAGAAGAAGAAGAAGAAGGATAGAATTTTAGGTCATTTAGATCATTGCTCTGATACCATATTATGATATGGAATTGTTTGTTTATTGATAGTGCCATAGAAGTACATATATAGTTACAGAGATATACATATATGGGAAGGAGATATACATGACGTGATGATAGGACAATGATTGTAAAGAGAGCAATCTCAGTGATACTAGCATATTGTGTTTCTATATCTAATACCAAGATCCACTCTCCTGAAGAAATACTGAGAGTCAAAGAAGATTGACAAGTACATATACCATGTATCGAGCATACAAGGCGACGGAGAAACTCTGATGTATGTAGCAGACGACTCGATAGAAGTCAACTCCTGTGACTAGGTAATGCGACGACAGCACTCTCAAGGCGGATGCTCTGGAGGCTGGAGGCCTAGTTTTTTTTTTTTTTGGTCAAAAGGCTTAGTTAAGTTGTGGTTAATTATGTTTTGGCTAATTATGTTTTGGTTTAATGTTTTAATTTGTTTTTGGTTTAATGTGTAATACTGAATTTAATTAATAAATAAATTTTTATTTTTAAATTAAATTAATTTTCGATTTTATTTTGAATTATGTTTTTAATAAACTTTCAGATAATTAAAAAACAAATTAATAACATGAAATATTTGCTATCTTTGCTATTGAAAATATCAAAATAATGAGTTTTAATAACATTTGTATTATGTTATTATAAATATTAACAATTGCATACAAACTAATGCTATTGTTGAATATTTAACTATAGCATACCGATAAACCACTATTAAAAGTGTCGGACCTATTATAACGGGCTATGTCAGAGCGGTTAAGGAAACGCTATTATACATAACTTATAGCGTTTTACGACCGCTATTAATATCCATATTTCCTGTAGTGAATCAACCAACTGAACAACTACCTTGTTCTCTCGGCTTTCATATATTTGCTTTTAATCTATTTACCTAGCCTAATCTAGAGTTTTGAGTTTATTGTGTGTGGATTTGATCTCTAAGTTCTACAACTGAACCTTTTATTTGAAACAGTAAAGTCATTATTTAGTATAATTTAAGTGATATCACCTCATTCAGATATATCTACTTCTTTAAAATTGTGATAAAGAGAAATAATATATTTTATTTTACAACAAAAAGTATGCAACTATTACACAAAAACCTACATGGTTTTGAGCTTCTCCAAAGCCAATGTATTAAACACATGTCATGTAAAATGTAAAAAGAAAAGAAAGGAAATATTTAAGATGAACAAGAATGAATGAAACCATGCAAGAAAGTTACAAAATTTCATGGAGATCAGCTTTTTAATTTAAATGATGATGATGTATCATTTATGAATGGATATATTATAAGAATCAGACATAAATGAATCTAGAGAGCTCGGCTTTTGATGATGTCGAAACTCATCTCGCTCGGGTCCGTGGCTTGTAACTCCACTTGAATTCCATCCAATTCTCTTTTAAACCTGTCCTTCGAGCTGGCATACACCATCTTCATCCTCACCCTCGATGAATCTGGTGACCTACAATATACGTACATGCATCATCCAATGCAATCATTTTTATGTTTGATAACATCTAACCATGACATTCAATCCAAGTGTTTTGTGCTACACATGTTTAAATCCACATTATGCATGATATATGTTTCATAAGATAAAAGCGTGTGTTTCATGAGGGTTTTGTAATACCATGCTATGAAGAAGATCTTGCTCTTCTGGCAATTCTCAGCAGTGGTGAAGTCAAAGTCAAAGACAGCATAGCGACACTCGTTGGCAGGTAGGGAATTGGAGAAATCGTCGTAGTTTTCCTCAGGACTTCCCAGCTTTTCCACCACCACTTGTTGTCCGTCTATCCTGAATATTATGAACCTATAGTTTCTTTTCGATTTTAGCTCCAAAAACTTGAGCTTACATTCGTCTTCCACCGCCATTCCCGACGCCGCGTTCGCCTTTTGAGTTCATATAAAACATAAGTTTAAGGTACAAATATAGACTGATAAGTCATAGTTCCAAGATATATGGTTGTGTTAGTGTATGAGAAAAAAACCATTATTGTATGTAAAATATTGAATTGAGGCATAACAAGAAACAATGTTTTTTTTTCTTTTTTGCTAAAATTTGGAACAAGAAACAATGTTCAAACGTCTATAACATAGTTTTCGCCACAAAGAGAATGAGAGAACATACCATTGCGTTTGGTTGATGGAGGCAAGAGAGATGGGACTTTTTGTTTTGTTTTCTTTTGTTTTTGTTTTTTGTCCTCGTTTGTGGGAGCACAGATTCTATAGTTTGATTTGAATAGGCCAATGGAGAAGAACCCGGACAACCTCTCCTCCTTTTAACCATTAAACCCACACCTTTTCTTCCTCTCTATCCTTCAAATTCGCTTAAGCATCCCTTATTTCCACTCTAATTTTAGAATATTTTTACTTTTCTTCTTATCCATCTGTGTTAAGGACTATATATGTCTAGCATTTGGTTGATGTAACCATTTGCGGTTTAAATCAATTAGTTCTTGCTCGGTTGGATTGATTTAGCAATTATCTGAAACAGAATTGGTTATGTGGTTCCATTACATAACATTATTGTAACATTCCAGTTTATAATATATAGTAAAAATCTTAATGAATTGATTTAGTTACATATGTCATCAAAATATCACATATTCAGGAAAATACTGCGTGTTCAGGATGGGTAATATATCGAAAAGTAATTCGTAATATCATACGAGTGAGCCGGAATAGAGAGAAAATTGTGTGGTAATGCAGTCGGTAAACAAGTCTTATGGGCCTCTAAAAAATTAATGCACATGGGGTACACAAATCGAATGAGCAAATGTGGTAGGTTCACTAGCCGCGAGCAGCTGAGGCGTTATATTCGAGTCGAACCCATTTGTGTTGAATCATGTGTAGGTTCACACTATCACGAGTGAAGATATTGGGCACTGACACTGGGTTCTTTGAGAGGGGTTAAATTTTTACATTTTGATTTATGATATAGAATAAAAAGACTAATATAATTGATTTCGCTAACTATGTCATCAAAATGCACTTACCTGTTGAGTCATACATCAAAAAAATCTTCAGAGTTAAGCGTATTTGAGCTGGAGTAATGAAATGAAAAATGACCTAATGAGAAGTGGTTCACGATATCATGCGAGTGAGGCCAAAGCATTAAAAAGTCATTGTGATTGCAAGGTCAGTAAATAAGTTTTTTTAAACCTCCAACAAAAAATTGGTAAATTTGTTTATGTCTACAATATTATCTTGCCAAAAGTACTTTAAATTATTGAAGTTATTGATACAACTCAATAGCGTAACACAATAACAAAAAAAATTAGTCAATTTATTACAACTAAGAGAGAAGATTTCTCAAGAAAACTTGTCAAATTCAAAAAATATCAAACATTACATAATTAAGTTCAAAGATATAACACTTTCACTAGAAGTCTAAGACTTTTCGGAAGACTTAAATTTCAAACGGGAAATTTAAAGTAGAAAATTAAAATATAAGATGGAACCGTAAATAGAAAATTAAATTTTAAGCTGGAAACTCAAATTTTAAATGAAATTTAAAAAGTTGATCTTATGATCTAAGAAGACACATTAAATCATAAGATTTGATATTCTTGAAGTTACTTAATACTTTTGAAAGTTAAAAAATATATATTGAAGATACAAGTTTTACAAAAACTAACGTAGAAGACTTCCCCATAAGTCTTTTCTCATTAGCTAGAAACATTAATAAACATGAATGTTGGTAACCTCATAATTATCAACATTTAAGTTATGAATTTCATTTATGAGTTACAATATCAACTAATATACATGAATTAATAAGAAAATATTAAAAATTATTTTTAATTTTATAGAAAATAAAAATTTATTACACATTGACTTAGAAAACTTCCACGGAAATCTTCCGCCAGAAGACTTCTAAGAAATCTTCCATATAGGTCACTTTGCAATTGAAAATTTACAAATGAAGACTTCCAAAGAAGTCTACTCTACAACAAACTTCTTTGGAAGTCTTCATTTGTAAATATTGGCTTACTTTTGTTTTTGAAAAAAAGAACTCGAAAATACCAAAGGAGATTTCCGGCAAGTCTTCTAGGATAAACATGTTATTTTTACAATTGACCTAATTGTATCAGAAATTTGAATTTTTTAGAAGATTTACCTGGATTAAACTTTATTAGAGATCCAATATTGAACATGTTGCTCTGATACCACGTATAAAGTTCAATCCCCAAAATTTGGATTTGAGCAAACATTATGGGGAATTGTAACGGTTATGGTGTTGAGGAAAACATGAACGCCATCTTCTCATGTTAAGGAAAACATTTAGTTGAGGAAGAATGCCTTTTCAAGAAAACTTAGTCAAATTCACAAAAGATCAAATACTACATAAGTTTAAATATACAACATTTTCACTAGAAGCTTTATAGGAAGTCTTGAAGTTACATAACATTTTTGAAAGTTAAAAACATATCTTAAAGTTACTTAACAAGTTTACAAAAACTAGTGTAGAAGACTTCCGTGGAAGTCTTCTCGAATTAGGTAGAAACATCAGTAAACATAAATATTGGTAACTTCATAATTAAAACCAGTTAACTTATGAATTTCATACAGGAGCCTAAATATCGATTAATATACATGAATTAACAAGAAAATGTTATAAAATCTTTATAGTTTTAGAAAATTGAAAGTTTATTACACATTTACGCATAAGATTTTCACGGAATTCATCTGGTAAACTTCTAGAAAGTCACCTATTTAGATCATTTTTGCAATTGAAAAATTACAAAGATGACTTTCAAATAAGTCTACTCTAAAACAGACTTCTTTAGAAGTTTCCTTTGTAAATATTGGTTTACTTTTGTTAACAAAAAAAAATCTCTAAAATACCAGAAAAGACTTCCCGGTAAATTGTTTAGGATAAACATGTTAGCTTTGCATTTGACCGGATTGTGTCCGAAATTTGACTTTTCCTAGACGACTTCCAAGGAAGTCTTCCAGCAGAAAAATAACCATAAAAAATTTAGAATCAAAAATCTTGGGTTTTTGGATGAATATAGAGATAAAGTGAAAGAGATCTTGTTTTTAGTTCATAAGAATTGAGAAAGAAGGAGTGTAGATCGATTTTAGGTGTATTAAGAGATTCAAATTGGTTGTTCATGGTGGTTGGTGTATTGATGGAAGTGGTAATCTTGTAAGTTCTTGAAGATGATGAGATTGAGAGAGTAAAAAGACCATTTTCGAAAAAGAAAGAAAACATTAATGGTATTTTCGTGAATAATCTGAACTTGTGGGGTGAATAGGACAAATGAAATTTCCAAAAAAAATCATAGGTTAGTTTTGTGTTTAATTTTGAGTATTGAGTCATTTTTTAAATAGCCCATTAATTATTTTATTTCATGATTAATATAAATATAAATTAATTAAGATAAATTATTAACAGCAATATTATTAAAATTAATTATTCATTCTAAAATCATTAAAAATGATATATAAATAAAACCATTTCTCTAATAATAATAATATAGATAGTGAATTTTTGGCTTTATAAAAGTCACCTTATTATTGATTGTAAAAAAAACATAAGCTTTGTTTTTAAACTAACATGTTTTTGGCTATAGAGGTGATCTCAATGTATTTGATCCCTGTTCGAAAATGCAGCTTCTGCAGACGATTTTCGAGCGATTAATTGTCGGGGGTCTACAGGCGATTTTGCTCTATGCAAAGGATTAGGCGGTGTGGTAGAAAGATTAAGTTTTTTTTGTTAATCTAAAATCGAGAATCAGTTATATGTGATAGATCTACAAGATTAAAGTGCAAAACTACAGTTAAAATCCAAAAGATTTAAAGGTTATGCAGAAAAATTTATGACGGTTGCAAAAATTTGTGGCAAAAATCGCGAAATCCAAAGAAAAGTTCTGAAGAAGATGATGAATCATTTACATAACTGCCACTCATTTAAAAAATCGAAAATAAGAAAAATCAAGCTTATAATTAATCGAACCCGAGTTGGAAGGAAACAAGATAATATCATAACCACCAGACAACGCATCCTTTTGTTGTTGTTGTTTTTTTTCTGCTAAAAATCCTTTTGTTGTTTTACATACATAATATAATATATAAACGAAAAAAATCGCCGATTAATTTTCATATAGGCCTTGACTTTTTTATTAGGCGCTAGGTCCAATCCGAATGCCGACTATAATTTTTTCAAACATCATAGAACTTTTTTTGGATGTAGTTTCGAACATCGTAGAACTTTGTTTGGATATTCTCACTCTACATAATTGAAGGCTTGAAGCTACACCTATTGGTTACTACATCAATTTCCCCGTTGCAATATACCTGGCCCTGAAAATAACTTAGTTTGATCATATCCTAAATACGAGGAAAAGTGCATATTCCGACCCGAACAATTTCGATCATGCCAAATACGATCCGGATAAATGGTCAGTGCCAAATACGATCTAAACTTAATTAAAATTTAAAAAATCTATCCGAACTTCTTAAAATGTGTCTAAATCTATATTAACTCTAACAGAAGTTAGTCAACCATTAACAATATATATATATCAAAACGATGTCGTTTTATTTTATTAACAATTGACTAATTTCTGTTAGAATCAGTGTAGATTTAGGCACATTTTAAAAATTTTAGATAATTTTTTAAAATTATAATGGAGTTAAGGTCGTGTTTGGCACCTATCATGTGTTCGGCTCGTATTTGGCACCACCGAAATTGTTTGGGTCGAAATAAACATTTTTTCATGTGTATCAAAACGACGTTGTTTTATCTTATTAACGGTTGACTAATTTCTGTTAGAATCAATGTACTATTTCAAATTTTAATTGAGTTTAAGTCGTATTTAACACTGATCATTTGTTCGGATTATATTTAGCACGATTGAAATTGTTCGGGTCGGAATAGGCACTTTCCCCCTCTAAATATGAGTATTTTTCTTCCTATTAAGAAATAATTTCCTCTTTGATGTTAATCTCTCGTCAGTTAACATTTTAAAGTAGACAACAGACAACAAACCCCACCGGTTCTGCGCAATCATCCACGTATCTTAACCTCTTCCATTCATCCTGCACGTGTCCATTTCTTTACTCTCTTTTAACTTCAGCCGAAACTGTTCAGTTACCACATTCCCCTAAGAAAGAAAACCAAAACGCAGTCCTCGTTCTCTTCTCAGATACAAGCTTACACAGACCCCGAAATCATGTCTGGAGGTGTCGGTCCGACTTATAACGACATAGCCTTGCCAAAAGACGAACACCATCACGCTGTCGGAAAAACGACCGGATTCTTTTCGTTCCGGCAACTAAACGTCCTCGCGGTAATCCTCGTCCTCTCCGCAAGCGGTCTCGTCACAATAATAGATTTTCTATTCGCACTCCTCACGTTCATCTACTTCTTCTTCATCTCGAAAGTAGTCTTCCCTCCACACGAGAATCCGAACCGAGACGCTCCTCTCACAAGCTCCACCAACAAGTTCTTCCGTTTCTATGTAGCTTGCGCAGGGATCGTCGGCCTCTTGCTTCCCATCTGCTACATCTTCGAAGGACTCCTCGAGGACGATAAACGCGGCGTGAGCGCAGCTGCGCCGCACGTGTTCCTTCTTGCGAGTCAGGTTTTCATGGAGGGGTTAGCGGCCACGTTTGGCTTCTCTTCCCCAGCTCGAATCCTCGTGCCGATCGTTTACAACGCTAGGAGGGTCCTTACTCTCGTAGAGTGGATTATGGACGAGTTCTCGAGGGAATCTACTAAGTATGGGACGGGGGTGGGGACCATTTCGGCGCGGCGGATGTATGCCGGGAAAGTTTTGGCGGCGGTGAACTTAGTGGTTTGGTCGTTTAATCTCTTTGGTGTTCTGATCCCGGTTTATCTACCGAGAGCTTTTGAGAGGTATTACGGTTCTAGCAAGGAGAATTGAGAGTCTGGTTAAGATCAATTCCAGCTTTTGTTGTTTAATTAGTCCGGTTCGGTTATAGGATTAACCGTGACCTAAAAGTGAATTTAAGGGTTTTGTTGTTTAATCTCTTTGGTTATCTGATACCGGTTGATCTCCTGAGAGCTTTAGAATAAGGGTATTAGCCGGTTTAATCTCCGCAGCTTTTGTTGTCTTTTTGTTTAATCGGTCCGGTTTGGTTTAGTGTTAGCTTGATCTGGATGCTGTTTCTTTCCCCTTTTACCATCATGTATTCAGTTTCTGTATTTCATGTTTTTATTAGAGTTGTTTTTAGACCGATCAATATCTCAGTTCAAATACTTCTGTGACAATAAATATAAATATTAAACAAAAGAAATATAAATTTATTTCACAACGAATTATCGATGTATCAATACGACGAGAGATGAAACAGTATTCCAAAGGTTCCTAATTACATCAGTACAGAAGTTGGTTCTTACAACAACTGCAAAACCAAAGCTAACTAGATAATTTATTCAGTGTATAAATATAAGTTGTCAGAACCCTGTCTTCACCATCTCACTGAGCCAGGTTCAATGGTTTATACGGGTTCTTATATATATATATATTATAGTCTTTGGTAATGTAGAAGAAGCTACTTTTGTTAGCTAACTCAAGATCGTAACCCCGGGAAGAAACTCCAGCTGTTTCCCGCGACTTTCTCACTATTCTCCTCTTTCGTGTTATCAAATTTGAATTCTTTGCTAGACCCAACCGAGGAGGAACTGAGCTGATGGATCCTCTGCTGTTGTTCGGTCTCTCTATCTACCGACAATCTCTCTATGCTTCTTCTCTCATCTTTCTCAATCCGGTCATTGTTGTTCATTCTATCATGTGATCTGTTCAGCTTGGTCGCAAGACATCGTGCAACGTCTTCGCCGGTTAACTCAAACGAGACTCTGTGATCGGCTACAATGACTTCAGAACCATGATCCGAATTAGGCAGAGACTCGACCTCAGAGATGTGTGGCCACGCAGTGTTGTTTCCAGAGACCATGCCTGGACCATTTGGTGTCAATGCGCCTGAACCCATCCCTGAACCGTGGCCAACAGGCGTGATTGATCCGGAACCGAACCTCGATCCCCATTTACGAGCAGTGAAATGCTCAAAACCAAGGAACTTCGGCGGCTCGCCGATACGAAACTCAACCATGGGTGATTTACCACCGGGGTAAGGAGAAGATGTACCGGAGTTCGAAACCACGGAGCCCGGGGAGATTAAGTTACCACCACCAGGACTCCCCGGGCACACTTGGTTAGACCGGAACTCGTAATGCGAAGACGAGAACTTCTGATTCGTGCCGCCGCAGCTGCTATCCCTCCGAGTAAGCTCCAAGGAAGATGTGAGCAACTGAGCAAAGGGGACTTCAGGGGAAGAAGGTGTGGTTATGTGGAGGACTGAAGATTCAGGAGGTGGAGTGAACGAGGCGGTGGATGGTTCGGTTATCAATGCGGAGAAGACGGGAGGAGTGACGGGTTGAGTTTCGTTGGCATATGGTCCAGCAGAGAAGACGGATTGAGGTTCCTTAGGGGAGAATGTGTTGCTTGTAACAGGGGTGTGAGAGACAGATGAAGGATCAGACTGAAGAAAGGAAGCTGGTGATGAAGGAGGTGCTATCGCAGTGGTTGAGTTTTGGATTAAAATCGCCGGAGCTCCGGATGCAGTGGGTTCAGGTACAAGAACGGCGTTACCGATCCGTGTGTTGTTCTTTTGAGATCCAAAACAGGAGTTTAGGCTCCAACAGTTTCCCCACCTTCTCTTCTGTAAAGTCAAACACTAAAATAAATTAGATTCCTTGTACTTCTAAACAAACACTCTTGATCCCCTACTGTTTCACCAAAGTAGTTTGAAATAAAGAGAGACCATAATGCTATTATGAACATAACTTTACAAAGTACTTCTCTTTATTGACCGACCTTTGTAATCATGAACTGAATGCAATTATGACCTTGTAAAGCCAATTAGATTGAGAAAAAGGTAAAGAATTTACCTTTATCAATCAAGCAAATAAGTGTCTTTCTTTTTTTACCTTTTACGAGAATATAAAGTAAAAAGATAATCATAAAAGTCGTTGAAACCAAGAAAAAAGAGTAAATCACCCAAACTGAATCTTAGCTGCTCTGATCTACAATTGTTACTGTAATAGCAATCAAACAAAAAAAAAGCTACAGATCTCAGAAACACGATCTGGGAGTTTGACACAACACTACTGATCTATAAACACATTTCCAAGTCGAAAAATTAATAAAAAAAGAAGAAGAAGCTGGAGGTGTACCTGCACAGACGAAGGCTGAACACGAGACTCGGCGGTGACGATGGCAGTAGCGGCGGCGTTCACAGTCTCAACGCTGTTTCTCATCTTCGACTCAGATCCACCCACAATAACATTAAGATTTAGTACTACTACTTGGATCTCGAAAGAAAAATTAAAAAAAAGTAAATCAAAAGCAAAGTGTAGTGTATAATGAATGAAATGAGATTTGAGAGTCGCTCTCTCATCTCTCCCGAAAGGGTCCCACTCTTTCTCTCCCGTCATTATCTTGTCCAGCTTTCATTCAATTTTCCACATGCTCTCTTGCCACATCAGCAGTATACACTGTTCGATCCCACGCGCTTTCCTTTCTTTTTTTTTGAAACATTTACAATAGGATCACTTTTCTGGTTTATTATTAGAAAGATTTAACTCAATATAATCAAAACAAAAGCTGCCCAAATTAGGAAAATAGATTCTGAATGATAGTTGAGGCCCAGAAGTTGTCATTGGTGGAGTGGTGAGACGAAATTGCTCTTGGGTCTGACACAATCTTTGGCGAAATGAAAAGAATTGTACGATGAAAGGATTCTGTGGCAAATACCGTAAGAAAGTGTTCGACGCGACCGCGTACCTCTAGTACTAGTCCTCTTTTCCTCCACACGTTTCTTCCTAAGGGTGTGTATTTTATCCTACAAACCCGAATCAAAATCTAAATCGAAATAGTTAAATATCCGAACGGGTAATGATTTAAGAGAGACTAGATATTCAAATCCGAATCAGTAATATCTGAATCTGAATAGATATTCGAACATATGTATATTTACCTTTATATTTCTTGTTTACATTTCTCATTTTATTTAAAATATATATATATAATTACAGAAAAAATGTTTTGATACTCACTTAAAATGAATATTATGCTTTTTGTTTCATGTATTAAGAAAAATTACATCTAAAATTTAAAAATAATAGCCAAACTTATGTTTCTTTATTTTTGAAATGTTACCTTCAAAACCATTAATCATTCAATCTATTAATAATTACAAAAATCAGTTAATCGAAAGCTAAATATTTAAACGCAAGAAACTAAAAATGAAAATTTAAATTTTTTTCTTTCAAAATTTAAATATTCGAACCCGACCCGAAATAATTTCACCTAAATTAAAAATATCTGAACCCAACTCGAAGTACCCAAACGGTTCTATATTTCTATACCAAAATACTCGAAAATCTTAAATACCCAACCCGAACTCGAACGGGTATCCGAACATCCATCCTTGTTTTTTTCGGTTAATGTCAGGACAGCTTGGACGCACTATCACCAAAAATGCATCGGTAAAAAAACTGAGATATTTATTAATTTTAAATTAGTGGAATTGTGTAATCAGAGCCTCTGAAATCATTAAGGGTTTGGTTGGGTTGTGTACTGGAATCAGTGGGAGCATAGTGGCCGAGTTTGAAGTTCTTCTTCTACAGTTTCTCCATGCACTGGAGCGCTAGAAGATGCATTCCCAAAGTAATTAATAATTATCTTTATAGCAGCCCCCTGCATTTTTTTAATATTGTCCAGAACTGATATGTGGCTAATGTTTTCAATCCCCTGAAGGGCAGCTATGGCTGATTTCAAGTGGCTGATTTTGTTTTCAAACCCAAATCAGAAACACATTTCGAGATTTGGTTCCCAATATCATTGGTCATTCTTCTTGCAAGACCACCAAACTTTTCTTTCAGCTGAACACCAACATTATTGGCAAATGACATACGTGACATGTAGTTAGAAGATTTACCCTCGGTTGACTCAGCAGAAATCTCTTTGTCGTGCTTCTCTTTCACCTCCTTCTCCCTCTGCTTCTTGGCTTTCATGCGTACCAAGTCAGCCCCCATAAGACCACCCCTGAACATTTCCTTTCTAAATACAAGACCATCTCGTATAAGCTGAACCATCGCATCAACAGTAGGGTCGTCTGTCTCATCAAGCCATGAAAAATATGTACCGCTTAGCACTGCTATGAAGGATCATCTAGAATGGATTTAACAGCAACTTTAAACAAAGTATAAATGATATGATGTAAGAATTAATGATTGCATAGCTGGGTAGTGACATGATCTTATGTATTTTTTTCTTAATTTCTAAATCTACTTAGTGTAACTCATACAGCCTCATTTCACATCACCCAATCAACTTAGCGGGTAAAAATAATTGAGTTCACTAAAATAAATATGGGAGTAGAGAGGATTCTACTTAGTGTAACTGATACAAACTCTGTTACCAGCTACCAATCAACTTAGCGGGTAAAATACTAGTTAACTTTATGCGGTCACGGAATTGAAAAGATAATAGATAACACAAAGCTACAAAAGAGACAATATAATAAACTAACTTTGCATTCAACGCCAAGGCTTTTGGCGTGACTTGGTATGACCATAAATTTGGCTGTAGAATTGGACTTCTCTTGAGGCGGACTCGCCATTCCTTTCTTCTTCCTTTAGAGTTGTATCATATTTGCTTTCGGAATCAACCACGGTAACGGGCTCATTTTGTATGACCTCCTCTTTGAGATTAGGAAGGGCAGAAATCATAACAATTTGGATAGCATTCACGTAACCTTTAAGTGCAACAAAATTCTGGGAGAAAGCAAGTCCATCTTTCTTAGTAAGGGTTGAAACAAGAACTTGAAATGAAACCCTGCCCCACGGGTAAGCCATGAATTCACCCATGTTCTTGTATAATCTTAATAAAGTGATAAGAGGGTGTGGTAGAACAGACTATGTGATCGCCAGACAAGCGAATTGATCCTTGTTTCCCTATATTTAACTTTTCGCTTTTTCAGCATACCAACAATTATTTCAGTTGTGCATAATTTAAAAAATCTGTAAGTTCGTTCCAATAAAACTTCTTATTGATGGGATTCTTCTTTTCTCAGCAAGTGGATCAATTAGGTAATCTTCCACAGTTGAGACCGGTGACAATGGTGAACTCTCTCAGAGAGAACCGGATGGGGTTACCATCGAAAAGAAACCAGATTTCATATTTTTTGTGCGTTATCAAGCGCCTGACAATGATGAAGTGCCGAACGCCCAGAAAAAGGAGGGTTATTATCAATGCCTAGAATCTTCCCAAAAGATAAATTCCGTAGGAAGGAAATTTCTTCTGACTCTAGCGCATCGATAATTGACTCAGTCTTTCTGATCTTGTGGTATAAGTTCATTCTCTAGCCGTTTAGTTTTTCATTAGGTGTAAACGCTTTTGAAGGTTATAATCCTCCATTTTTTCAGATGTCGTAAAGGAAAGAGATTGGATTCGAAAGACAAAACAAAACTTTATTTCTATAATATTTACCTCATTGATATACCATGGATTTTATCCATTTTTAGCCATGATATATAAGTGTTTTAAGATATAGTTATTATATTTTAGAGTCTATTTAGCATATTTACAGGTTTATGAGTGGTTTGGAGTAAAGTGGCAATTTTGGTGTCTTTTGGAGCCTTTTGAAGTGCATAACTGCACAAACGTGTCAGATGTTTAGCTATGTAGGAAGACCTTTCCACCGTTAGATTGAGCCCATATTTTTACATAAGATAGAGCGTTGAGTTAGCTTTCCAATGCCACAAGTTTTAGGTAAATCGGCATACTATAGAAGTTATCCTTGTTTTACTGAAGAGTGGTCAATCTGCCTCGCGAGAGAAAGCTGTCAAGGAGATGAAGGAACGTCGATCGACGACACAGACTTGGTATCGATTGATGGTGATGTCAGAACACGGGCCGAATATATTTCATGACTGACTAAGGCCCATAAGCAACCACAAATTACTAAAATGCCCCTGGACGACCTAAAACCCTATTTATGTGTTTCTTAGCCATAGTTGACGGGTACACGCTCTTCATGATTTTCTAAGCTTTATTCTATTGTTCTTAATTAGGAGAGAATAGTGTAACTCCTTCTTAGTCCTCTTGGAACTCTTGTGGTTTTATCTACTGCTTTCTATTTTATATCTATTCATCTATAGTTTTATGTGAGAACTATAATGTCTGAATACATTCATTTGTTAGGTGTAGGGTTCAGATAAGTTATGAGGGATTAGCCCCAGATATATAATTTCTAAGTTGTTAGATGATATCAATCAATATAATTGCTCTTACTGCTTGTGTTCTAGAGTCGTGAACTAGAACCTTGACCATAGGATAGTTAGGCGAAAACGATATCATGGTTTACTTCCTGAAATAATTCTCTTGAGATAGAATTGCTAGAGAAAAATGACAGTTGATCTAGACAAACTAGTGAACATATATCAAACCTGCTCGCTAAATATTGCTAGAATAAACATCGATCGAGAATCCTATAGATTAATCGATCGATGTTTAAAAAGGTGTATCGATCGATTTTCCAATAGAATCATCGATCGACACTTTCTCAAAATAAACAAACGACAGTTGAGGTCTGAGATCTAGACAATAGATAATCTTGAAAAACGGAAGTTGGTTGATTATTACTTAGTTTGAGTTCTAGAATATCATGCATGCGACTTTAGGCTTTATACTATTATAATTCTGATTACCTGAATAGAAACCCTAGATCTAGCAAACCACCATTCCATCAAACAACTCTCAATTTACTGAACAACTACCTTGTTCATCCTGCTTTACTTTATTTACTGCATTATTAAATTATTTGCCTAGCTTAATCATAAACTGTTTAGATCTATTGTGTACCCTAGCTCTCAATGAATTTGATCCCTAAGTGCTATAACTCGACCTCTTATTTGAGAGAGTAAATCACTTCTTAGATAATTTGAATGATACAACTCATAATATTAAATTTTATAAATAAATGTCGAACAACCAAAATTTAAATAGAAGAGGCGACGGTTAGTTTTTTTTTTTAAGAACACACTTATGTCTCTTCGATACATTACGCCCAATGAAAATCCCAACTTGCATATCTCGAGTATTTGACAACAGATGACCGTCGGACAAGCTTACATCCTTATATTTGCGGGTCAAAACGAGGAAGTATGGCTAAAATGGGAAGAAATCATAAGTGAATTTGCTTATGGTAATCTCTTAATTAAGATGCCATTTTATTGCATAGAAGCCAATTTTCCCTTGCTATTACATCATAGGTCACTTCTCACTATTAGGATAGTTTTGTTTAACCAAAATCCACTTTATAGTTATAAACTAAGGGTCCGAATGGTGACAACAGATTTAGTAGTAAAAGCGGTAAGAAATTAAAGTATGGTACAGTACAACTGCGGTCCAAGCAGAATTAAAATGCGGTATAACTGCTGTCCAAGCGGAATTAAAATGTGGTAGAAAATATTGTGTGATTGGTAACACTATGTATTTATGGTATTAGATAATTATTTAAGTTATAAGATAATAATAGTATATAATATATTTCAATATTATAATCTAGTATATCAATATAATAAATATATTTTAGAATTAAAGTTTCTTAAATATAAATATTTCTGAAAATGAAAATAAAATTATATTAAAAAATTAAAAAACAAAATAGTTAACATAACATAATAAATACATGTTATTTAAATAATATTAATCCTAATAAATTTATAAAACTCTAACTAAAAATACACCCAAATCTTACATAAGTACATATTTAAAAAATAATATTAATAATGTAGATTAATATGTGATTGGTGAAAATGTTATGCAATACTAATTATTAATAATATAATACTAATAAAATTATAAATTTAAATTATTTACCTACTATTTAATATATTTAGAAAATATATTAAAAATTCATTTTCAAAATTTAATATTATTTTTTTTGATTTATAAAATTTTAAACTTCATCTCAAATCTCCACCTTTTAACTCTAAACCCTAAAGTCTAAATTAGTTAACCCAATGGGTATAATCATATATTTATCTATTTAATAAAATATTTTGGTCATTTTGATCATTAGATTCTATATTTGTGACAACAAACGTTTTAGTGCTATCCTAGAATATTTCTCTATACTATTTTATTAGAACTGTTATTAATTATAATTATAGTGAGAAATCTATACTATTAAAGCAGAATTCTATTTTAAAAATTTAGAATATTGGTTCAGTATTTCAATATATTTACATTTAATTTAAATGTTAAATATGATTTATTTAAACTAAAAATATAATATTCTGTATAGCTATGATAATTAATACTTTCTATATTTTGTGAATGATAATAATTTTAATTTTTATGCAGATTATACTTTCCATTTAATTTGAATATCATTTTTCCATCTATAATATTATTTAAAGATCAGATATGAATATATACATGCAAATTAAAAAAAATGTTATTATTATGTCAGTTTTTACATAATAATGATATGCCAATTTTGAGTGTTCAATTTTTTTTTCTAAACTTATCTTAAAATTAAGTTAAAGATCTAAACATAAATAAAAATATGAACTTATTATTACTTATTAGTAACCAAAAAAAGAAAATAATATTTTCATATCAATAATAAATTTTTCTATTACCATTGTTTCATTTTCTTCAAATGACTTAATACAAATCTCATTAAAGTCTAAATATTTTTTTCTTCAATTTTATATAATATTAAGAAGTATAAATAATTTAATAAACATTTCAAATTTTTTTTTTTTTTGGTTTTCAGCGGATCTTCTCATATCGGATCTTAGGTTAATAGCGAAGTTTTAGATTTTTACCAGGTTTTCTAAGATTATAATTACATTTTTTTATTAAATTGAACTGAATTATACACATATCAATGAATTTATCGGTTCAATCATAGGTCTGAGTTGGATATGAAAACACCGCTTGAAAATCAAATATTATAATAGAATAATTTTTTTTGAAACACAAATAGAAAACTTTAAAATTATTTATTTTCTAATCAAAATTATAAATTCAATTAAATTTTATTAAAATAAAAATATATCCGCGCTTTTAAAGCGCGGGTCAAAATCTAGTTTTACAATTAAAAAGAAAACATATGCATACTCGACAAAATTACTTTTATTATCTTCATTCCCAAATCTCCTCATCTTACTTTTTCACCATTTGTGGAATTTCAAACTCGACAAAATTTATGGCGTTGACTTTTATTCATATATTTTATTTTTATTCATCAATCTGATGTTTTTAGTTAATAATTGATCTTGTTTATAAATTGTCTTTGGGGTTAAGTGAATACATTTTGCTACGGTGAAGAAGAAGGAGAACGAATCTCACCTTGTCGTCACCGGTTGTCTCCGACTAACAGCTCAAGAACATATCTTCTTCGCTTAAGTTTCCTTCTTCTGAGACACAAATCCACCTTGGTGGGCGTTCAGATTCGTCGTCGCCTCAGTCCACAATTTTGACTCCTACACTTTCAAATGTTCCGATTTCTCTTCAATTTCCCTCTTAAAATTCAAAATTTTCATTTTTATCCCATGTGATGCTCATAATGAACAAGAAAATGCAATATATACACCTACATAAAATGATGTAAATCAACCTAAATGAAAACTAAAATGTTCCTGATGAACTTCCAAAGTTTTATTTTTATCCCATGTGATATGCATAATGAATGAACAAAATGCAATACATACCCAACGATTCACGTGTATACACGTTATCGATATTTAAGTATTCAAATATATGTATACACATTAATGATATTTTATCGTGCAAATGTATATAACAGATTTATCATGTTTATTGTACAAGTTAATTGTATACACGTGAACCGTTGTACATGTGAACACTGAAAATTTTGTCTACATAGTATCAATACACACATAAAAATGGATTGGTGATTGTTTAACCGAAATTTAAAAATAAATAAAAATAGATCAAATGTAAATCAATATGGCATATATGATAAGTGTACTCATAGTTTTGCATGTTATTCGTATCAATTGATTTTGATGGTTTTTAGTATCTAATACTATAAAGGAGAGTTCTATCTCTCCTTGGGGCTTTTTTCGCCACCTGGCAATCTTAATTAAATGTTTTGTTTCTGCTAATGTCATTCCGTTATGTTTTGTGTTTCATGTTGGGTGATCATGTTGGGCTTTGCATTTCGTTTGGTTCTCTGTTTTATGATTTTCGTTTGGGCTTCTGTTTACATTGTAGGCTCAGACTACATTTTTTTCTTCGTCACTTCTCATGTTCTTGAGCGTCTGTTGAAGAGTGCTCTAGATTTTTAGATCGTCGATCACTTTTCCGATTTCCTCTCCGTAATGGCGCATCGATTCCCTTTGCTCCCACCTTCTACTTAATTTTCAGAAACCTCGAGCATGTAGGCTTTCATCTCTATATTTGTTACATGAAACTGCTTAGGAGAGCATTTCAGATCGCTGTATCGGAAAACCATGGCACTGAAGGTGATAAAAGCAATCACCCGCAAGAGAGAAACTACTTTGATCGTCATATTTAACATGCCTGCGCGCTGTAAAAATTTTTGGTCACAGACTCAAGGATTCAACTCCCTATTTTATTAATATTAAAAGAATTTTGTTTTATTTTCTCTAACAATCACTGATTATGATCTTCTAAACTCTGTGATATCTACATTTGGCCTCTGTTCAGTATAATCAAGCATAAAGACATATTAGTGGTTTTTTGAAATTTAAAGTAAGGAGTTAATGTGTTCGTAGCTTCATGATATTCAAAATCAAATTAGAGAACACACTCCAAAACAAACCACACCCTGATTAACAAGTATATATTGCCTTAAACCACCAGAATGACATCTGAAGTCTGTTATAAGAACATTATCACTGGACATGTCTGTCTCAAATACACTATACAAAAATAGAAAATAGTTACTTTTGTGGGCTGTGTTTTAGGACAAACTTGGCTCAATTAAAGGGCTTCGTTTAAAACTGTAATGTTATGGGCTCTTATACAAAACTCCACATCCACACTTTTCTCACAAGCAAATTTGCGTAGTTCACAACAGTACAAAAACATATTTTCTCAATTAGTAGCATAGACTGAATTGCTTCTTTGTGTTTCAAATTCTTTTATCCAGTTTAAAATATAACTCAACAAAGAAACAAATAATTTATATGTTATATTCGTCAAACAGTACCGAGTGATATTATATGCACTAAAAACATAAACACATAAAATAACACACAATATTATTGCACCTTAACTAATAAAAATATGTTAGCAGCTAAGCTGACTAAAAAAAAAGATCATACCTAAATCAAATCCCATAAATTACGAAATAAGATCAAATGATCTTTAAACACATCATATACATTTAACTCAAGAAATATTTTTTTTTACCATCCCAGAAATTGCACGAGCATACTAGGATCATTCCATAATTAAGTTTTAAAAATATACATTTTCTTATAGAATAAGTCTTATTAAATCAAATCCTAAAATTATGCAATGATTCAGACACTTTAATTTTAAAAGTTAAATGTCATACTGAATTCACAATCAGACGTTCAGAAGAAATTCATAATATTTGTTCCGCTATAAAACTAGCAAAAAAAAAAAGTACAAACTTCGTAAGACTAAAAAAATATTGCAAATCCCAGCAACCTCTCTCTCCTAGAATCACTGCCACAAGATCTGCTTGGAGAAATTCTTTCATGAGTTGCCTCTTCCTCCCGTGAAGATATCCGCCAATGCCTAATAGTATCAAGAACAATCTCATCCGCTACACAGGATTATCATTTCAAACAAATAAAAAAAAATATAAATACAAACACAAATTAATCAGCATTCTAATTATTGCATTATCATATACAACCAAATTAAAACAATTTCAAAAGAAAAATAATAAAAAAATAATAAAAACACCCATATCGAGGACTCAATTTTAATCTACTAAAAATACATTAGACCCTGAATATGATATACAATAGAAATCCAACAACATATACATCAATTTTATAAACTAAAAATCAACAAATAGATAGACAATCTGCGTGTAGCGTAGACACTTTCCTAGTTTAATTCTATGTTATTCAAATTATTTTAGGATAGATTTAGATGTCTTTAATGTGCATATGTGTTCAATTGTATTAGTAAGGATTGAGGTGCATAATTTTTAAATTTGAGGCTAACTCAAAGTGAAAATTGTTTATTTTGAAAGTTTTAGAGAAAGAATAAAAGCAATCAAAAGGTAAAAGACCATTCGTGCAATTATGAGGAAGGAGTTGAAAGAAAATAATTAAGAAGTTATGGGTTAATTTCAGAAGATATCTGCAAAATTAAAAAGTTTAGGTCAAAAATGAAATTATATAAAACATAAAGGACCATAATACAAAAAAAGACAAATATAGTCATTGTCCTTGAGCTTTTTGTGACGCAAGCAAAAAGCGAGATCACGACACCTAGAAAGATGTGTTGGATTCTTTTTTTTGTCAGTGATGTTTTGGAGCAAATGAGAAAATATTTTTGTTATTCCAAAAATACGAGTTTTTGTAAAGTTTATCTTTTGACCACAGTATTAAAACTTTAATCATTTCTTAAATTTGAATATCAAACCTTAAACTATAGAAATATAAAGTTATAAAAATTATAAACTCAGTCATAACGTATGCATAACTCAGCCGTAATTTGATTATAACTCAGGCGTAACGTATGCATAACTTAGTCGTAAAATATGAATAACTCAGCCGTAACGTATCTGAATGGTATAAGCCAGTCGTAACGTTCCTATAACTCAGCCGTCGAGTGTAATTTATTTCGCGACATTTCGTATTTTGGCCGGGAACAAAATCATTCCTGCAACTCTAAACACAATATTAAAACTTTAATATTTTCTTAAATTTGAATCTCAAACCCTAAACTATAAAACTATAAAGTTTATCTTTTGAACACAATATTAAAACTTTAATCTTCTCTTAAATTTGAACCTCAAAACCTAAAATATAGAACTATAAAGTTATAAAATTATAAACTCAGTTGTAACTTATGCATAACTCAGCCGTAATTTGATTATAACTCAGCAGTAACGTATTCATAACTCAGCCGTAAAGTATGCATAACTCAGCCGTAACGTTCCTATAACTCAGCCGTCGAGTGTAATTTGTTTCGCGACATTTAATATTTTAGGCGGGAATAAAATCATTCCTTCAACTCCGAACACAATATTAAAACTTTAATTTTTTCTTAAATTTGAACCTCGAACCCTAAACTATAGAACTATAAAGTTATAAAGTTATAAAGTTTATTTTTAACACAATATTAAAATTTTATTCTTTTCTTAAATTTGAACCTCAAACCTTGATTATAGAACTATAAAGTTATAAAAATTAAAAACTCATTTGTAACATATGCATAACTCAATCGTAACATATTCATAATTCAGCCATAACATATGTGTTGGAGACTCATTGTACGAAATAAAGTTATCATATTCAGATGATGCACCATCTGAGTCCTCAAACATATAAAATCAACTTTCAAATTCATCATCTTCTTCGTATTCTCTCTTTTTCTTACTTTTTTGTTAAACTCTCTCATTTTCTTACAATTTACGGGACTTAGCTTCTTCATCTTTCTCTTTGAGTCTTTCTTCTTCTGTAAGAAGACGAATCCAATGAGAGAGGAAGCAACAGGATGTCGGACCGCCATACATGACACTGGAGGAGAAGAAGCTTCTTCTTTAACCGATCATCATCGATAACGACGACGACTGCAGTAGACTTGTCTCAAATTTTCATTATTTTTAAATCTATATTTTTTAGACCCAATTGCGAAAATAATAATTACCAGATCCATAAGATCTCGGAGAAAGATGAAGAATAAAATAAATAAGATAGATAAAGAAGATGAAGAATGAAGAATAATATAGACTCTTAATTTTATTGTTGTAACATTAGTGATGACATGGCAAATCTGAGTTGATGACATGGCGGATGACATGGAAAATCGGTTAGTCAACCGCCAAATGAATATATAACTCAGCCTTCATGTACAATGTAAGTCAGCCAAAACATGGATATTATTTCAGTAATTAATCTTTTGCTAATAAATTAGTTGTAATTAGGATGAAAAATAATAAATCAGCTGTATCGTCAAATAAATCAGCCGTCAAACAAATGTTATTCTAGTAACTAATCATTCGCTAATAAGTCAGCCGTAAATATGCTGAGTTTACTGTTAATCCATCCAATTACGGCTGATTAAATATAACTCAGTCGTAACAACATCCCATAAATCAGCCGTAAAATCAATAACTCAGTCAGTCAATGTTCATTAACTCAGTCGTTGATACATAAAGCTGTGTCTTAAGTACAACTTAGCCAAATTTTTCAGAAATCAAACCGCTGATGTATAAGTCAATCATAACTTGTGTACGTAAGTCAGACGTTATCCCATAAATCAGGCAGATTTCTGTAAATCAGCCATAACTAACGGCTAACTTATGTTCTTAAGTCAACAAGTCAGCCATTTTCTCTTAAGTCAGCCATGTTGTTTAATTCAGCCGCAACGTAGAAATAGCTGTAACGATGTATGTAGCGCTTTACGGCTGACTTAATTAAAACACGGAACCGAATTCCTATGTGGCGCCGGATTTTTGCTTACGTGGTATTAAAAGTAATGTCATTCTTGTAAATACGTTTTTTCTCATAACGTAAAAAAAGGGCACGCTTGGTATAAAAAATAGCAGTAATAAAAAAAATTGTATGATTCCCGTCAATTATTCTAAAATATGTAATGTTTAAGTAAACTTCCCTTTTTTTTAGTGTAATCTGTTAAAAAAAGCATTATTTTTTGGCAGCTTTAGAAATGAGAAATTAGGATCCATAACCAAAACAAAAACATAAATTAAGAAATGACTATAACAAAAAGCTGTTTATTTATACAATATTTTCTATTTTAATTTTCATCACTTTTCCATCTTGTTTTTAATAGTTTAGATATAATTATTCAAAACTTTTAATTTCTTATCAAAAACACAGAATTTTTTTATATACTATGTTTGAATATTAGAACAAACATATATTTAAATCTATGATTTCCCATGGTCAATTGCTTTTGCCACGACAATTAACAAAACCAGAGTCAAACCTTAGCAAATGTAGGGCAGTATCCATCTAAATCTATGTTTTCCTATGGACAATTATATATTTCTGTGAATAGGGTAAAGTCGAGGAAGGGGTTAAATATTCTCATTACCGACAAGAATAGAAACCATAGGAGTTAACCATGAATGTAGTCGTCCTCGGTTAGTTTTGTAATTAAAAAATAAAACTTGAAATTTAACTTTCTCCAGACGACTTAACTAAAAGTCGTCCAGCTAGACGACTTAATTTAAGGTCGTCCGGGATAAGCAAGGTTTGACCAGAAAATTGGGAAAAATTCTGGACGACTTTGCTTTCCCCGGACGACTTTAAATTAAGTCTTCTGACGGGACGACTTTATATTATGTCGTCTGGTAAAAGTTAAATTATGAAGTTTTATTTTTCAATTACAAAACTAACCTAAGACGACTTACACGTAAGTCGTCTAGTTTAATAAAATATTGAAATTTTAACTTTCCCAGAGACGACTGAATTATAAGTCGTCCAGAAATAGTCAAAGATCTGACACGATTCGGTCAAATGCAAAACTAGCCTGTTTCTCGTAGACGACTAAGTCGTCTAGAGTGTTTTTTTTCAACAAACAAAGCTGGACGACTTAGTTTAAGTCGTCCGTTTGACCAGAAGACTCATCAGTAAGTCTTCTACATACAGATGACTTACTTGTAAGTCTTCTACGCGAACAGATTTTGAAAAAAAATTCAAATTCGTACCTTAAACTAGGTGAGATGACTTTGTTTGCACACAGGGTCTTCTGCAACCACCAAGAACCTCAAACGAAAGCAACCGTAAGTCAAAATGAAAGAAATATGGCTCTGTCAACCATCGCCCATATTTTGAATCAAAAGCTTGAGTTTTTTGGATGAATATGGAGAGAAAGTGAAAGAAATGTTGTTTTTAGTTCATAACAATTGAAACAGAGAGAGTGTAAAGAGATTTACGTGCATTAAAGGGCATTAAAAGCTCCAAACAGTTCGTACAAGGTTGTTCCCACTATTCATGGCAGTGGCAATATTGTAAATACTTGAAGAATATGAGGTTGAGACAGTAAAGAAGCCATTTTCGAAAAAAAAAAAAAAAAAAAAAAGTTAATGGCATTTTCGTAGATTAAATGGAGGTGTGGGGTTAAAAACTCAAAAAAAAATGAGTCAAAAGAAAAGGTTAGTTTTCTGTTTGACTTCAAGTTTTGAGTCACTTTTGCAAAAAGCCCTTAAAAGTAAGCTATGAAGTTAAAATTGTGTTGCAGGTGATTAATTCATCACTATGTGTGAGATTCGTTTTGTTGGTGTTACACATATGCTTAAATTCTTTTTTTTTGTCTTGCTAATATTTTTCGTTTCTCAACGTTTTTGCACAAGACCAGGAACTGCCGCTAAAACCAGAGTGTTTACTAAGAGGTATGTAATATGAGATTAATATAAAAGTAACTACGGACGTAGAATCGTCTCACTGCTCTTAAATTTACTTATTTAAATACGTAGATTTTTTTCAAAATAAATATCATATTATTTACAGTAAGTTATGCAGCATGAAGTCATGAACAAATAGAAACAATGCACAAATTTGGAACTCTGCGGAGTTAACCAGCAAACAAAGCAGTAACGTTTCAATTCGCGTCCGGGAAGTTTTGCAAATACTACAAGAACACTTTGAAGAGACTCATTCATATTCCTTGAAGTCGAAATTTTCTGAGTGGACTCAGTAACGAAAGAGGCAAGAACCAGCGATCATATTTGATGCACCCAAAATCCAGCACCTTCCTGCTTGGTTCATGGACGCGGCCCAAGATGGTGACCTTTTCGACCAGCTAGACCTACCCGAGGTTTTCTCATCAGATTATGCAATCTTGGATGAGCTGAATACTCAAGTGAGCTGGACTGACACTATCATGGACGAGCTGAGCTGGTCTAACACTCACCCGGACGAGCTGAGCAAGTTGGTTCGATCTTCCGAGCTGGTTCGACCATCAAACCACCCGAGAAGCAACACAGACATACGTTCATTGTTCGAAGCATATCTTCTAAACCATGATGTTTCTTGGCGTGAAACCACTTGGAGAATGTGCTCAACTCAATTATGGAACTCCTCGAAGAAGAATCAGATCAAACGGAGTTCAGATGAGGGAGTTATGCCATGTACAAATCAGGTGATGTTCAGTTCTCGCGAATTCAGACATGTGTGGATCGTCCAGCGTGTGTCCATATCCTTCCCAACATGGTGTGCACGACCTGATCATCACTGCAAGAACCTGGACACTCCATGAACCTGGACAGTCAATGAATCTCGCCAAGTCTCCCTCAATTTCCGAACTTTGACTAGTCTTGGTCAATTTTATATTTTCTATGCATTGTTTTCTGCACTTTTCTTTTATTCTCTTTGACTAGAAACACTATAAAATGTACCCCCTTTGTCATTGCAATACATCAACGAATTTTCCTTCTTTTTATGAGTTTTTACTCTCTGTTCTTTGTCAAGAACATTTCTAGTTTCTTGGTGAGGTTATCTCCAAGTTTCGATCCTTCCTTTGTTGGACCGGTGCGTCACATCCGGCAACATTTGAAGTCTGGTAGTATCATCGGGCCTTCCGCAACCCGTTGTGTCACCGTTCATCCCACCAGTTCTCAATCCTTCCGGATCTGAGTCCATATCAACCTTACCGAAAGAGTGATCCGATTTTGGTTCTATCAAGTGGTATCATAGCCACTCTTCCGGTAACTCTATTTCTATCCATTTTTCTCATCTCTCCATTTCTTCTAAACACTTCTTCATCTATCTATCTTGAACCCGGGCCCCTCATTACCCACCATATTTAAAAAAAAAAAATAAGATCTAAGTTTATGCTGTAAAAAAAAAAAAAAAAAAAAAAAAGATTATAAAAAAAAAAAAAGTTTTAAAGTTTGTTGTTTGTGGTGTGGTGGTGGAAGAGTAAGCCTGCTGGCCGAAGAGAAATCCGGCCTTTGAGGTGGTTAAGGCGGGTTCCCCTTTGAAATCTCTTATCTTTCTATCTTAAACCTTTGATCTTACTTGGATTTGCCCATTGGGATTCTTTGATCTGTTCTCTTAGAACCTTGAGAAGAAACTGTGTGATCACCATAAATCTGAGAGAAAACACTTGAGTGGGTGAGATTAAACACTTGAGAGAGTGAGGAATTTTATCTACTAACTTTTGTGTTGAGATTTTCAGGTTACAATGTTTGGTCTTCACCGGAGAAGTAGCAAGGAGAAGTCTCCACGACCATCTGTCTCTCAAACTCCACTTAAATATTCTTTGAACAATTTTGATGAGTTTGTTAGTGTGCAGGAAAAGCCAAAGAGGAGGAGCAAGGAACAAGTCAAATCGTCCAAAGGAGAATCTGTTCCAAAAAGGCGATCTTTTCAGTTTGATATCCAAGAGATCTGTGACAACTTTGAGAAGCGAATGATGCAAGCCCTCAAGGACGTCAGCAAGATCCACAAGAAGAGCACATCCACACGTGCACCTGTAGCTGAGCCATCCTTGTTCATCAGTGAGAAAACTCAAGGTGAATCTGAAAACCATTTTGAAAAGCTTAAAGATTTTTCAGATTCTTTACCCATTTATGATGAATCTGATGAAGAGCTAATTGAAAGCTTGATCACTTGTGAGGACAAATGTGATCTTCCCTCTCTTGAACCTGAGTTTGTGTTTGAAAATGAGCAAGCTAATGTAGAACTAACTGTTTTGCAACCGGAGCTTCCGAGTAGTCTTGTTCTGTCTCCACAGGTTTTTGAGGAAGAGCCATTCAACCATCCACATCATGGACAATTTCCTGGCACTAGGACACCTTTGGATGATGATCTAGGTCCTATCTTTGATGAGGAGGACGATCCTGGCCCAGTCTTTGATGAGGAAGCAACAAGCATCACATCCATAGCTATGGAGAGTCATCTATGCTTTGATCCCGGCACATCTCCTCTCCCTTTGTCTCCTGATCTTCAAAAGCACTGTGAGAACTCTGATTTGCTTAATTCTCTGCCTGAAATGTTTGTCAAGATCAGTTCTCACGATGTGACTCGTTTTGGTCTTGACAAGATGAAAGAATTTTGTGTTTCAAAATCTGTTTTTGAAAACATAATTAATTCTTTTGAAAATTATAAAACTGATGAACTTCTTGATCAACAATGTTTTCAAAATGTCAATGGCATCAATTCTGGAATTATTTTGAGTTTTGATCAGTTCTTGGAACACAACAAAGGTTTTCATTCTCTTGAAAAGTCATTTGATCATAGTTTGCAACAAACCGATTTCTGTGCTAGAAACTCTTTTGATTCGTTTGTTTTCAAAGGAAATGACTTTGATCTGAGTTCTTATATTCATGCACTGATCACTGATAATTTATTTGCATCCTCTTGTGCCTTGGACGAGATTTTGGTTAAGAAGTTGCTGGAACATGAATCACTTAGAACTGAAAATGATTTTTGTGATCTTGCTTCTTGTGATTTTGTTTTGCAGCCTGATCTTGTGTGTTCTGATTCTGATCATGTTAGGCACGTTTTGAAAATGTTCTATGGTGTTTCATGCCTTGAAAGCATTCTGATTTACAACACCTTCTTTGATAAACATGTTGAGCTTTGGATAAGTAATTCTCAGTTTAGGCTTAATCTTTTGTGTTTCTAAATCTGAGAAATTTTTACATGTTTTGGAATTGCTCTTTAGGAACCATGTAATCACATGCCTTGAAACCCTGGTGGTCATTAATTCTTATTTTGATGTGAGCTTTGAAAGGCTGAAACTTGTGCTTCTTGTTCTAAGGAAAGAAACTTTGATTTGTGATTTGAACAAGTACATGTCTTGCCCATATGATCCTGGTATTTTAATGTTTGCTTTGAGTATTCAGGATAAATAGGATCAGTCTCAAAGAAATGAAAGCAGCGACCGTGCTTATCAGCCTAGGCTTTGGAGATGGAAGTACTTGAGGAAAATGACTTCAAAACTCCAAGGAAGTTTCTCTCCAAAATTTTCCTTCATTGAATTTTTCATGTTTTTTAAATTCTTTTTATCTGATTCATTTCCTTTTGATACAGGTAAAATGGATTTGAGGACAAATCCTTTTGAAGAGGGAGAGTATGATGCACCCAAAATCCAGCACCTTCCTGCTTGGTTCATGGACGCGGCCCAAGATGGTGACCTTTTCGACCAGCTAGACCTACCCGAGGTTTTCTCATCAGATTATGCAATCTTGGATGAGCTGAATACTCAAGTGAGCTGGACTGACACTATCATGGACGAGCTGAGCTGGTCTAACACTCACCCGGACGAGCTGAGCAAGTTGGTTCGATCTTCCGAGCTGGTTCGACCATCAAACCACCCGAGAAGCAACACAGACATACGTTCATTGTTTGAAGCATATCTTCTAAACCATGATGTTTCTTGGCGTGAAACCACTTGGAGAATGTGCTCAACTCAATTATGGAACTCCTCGAAGAAGAATCAGATCAAACGGAGTTCAGATGAGGGAGTTATGCCATGTACAAATCAGGTGATGTTCAGTTCTCGCGAATTCAGACATGTGTGGATCGTCCAGCGTGTGTCCATATCCTTCCCAACATGGTGTGCACGACCTGATCATCACTGCAAGAACCTGGACACTCCATGAACCTGGACAGTCAAAGAATCTCGCCAAGTCTCCTTCAATTTCCGAACTTTGACTAGTCTTGGTCAATTTTATATTTTCTATGCATTGTTTTCTGCACTTTTCTTTTATTCTCTTTGACTAGAAACACTATAAAATGTACCCCCTTTGTCATTGCAATACATCAACGAATTTTCCTTCTTTTTATGAGTTTTTACTCTCTGTTCTTTGTCAAGAACATTTCTAGTTTCTTGGTGAGGTTATCTCCAAGTTTCGATCCTTCCTTTGTTGGACCGGTGCGTCACATCCGGCAACATTTGAAGTCTGGTAGTATCATCGGGCCTTCCGCAACCCGTTGTGTCACCGTTCATCCCACCAGTTCTCAATCCTTCCGGATCTGAGTCCATATCAACCTTACCGAAAGAGTGATCCGATTTTGGTTCTATCAATATTTTTCTATATAGATCAGACACGGAGTACTTCGAAGAATCGACTCGTTTAACCATAACTTGTTCTAGTTAAATGGGTAGTTGACAAAAAAAACATTTTTATGAGAAAATCTTGGAAGCCTACGAAGTGAACTAAGCGAAGAAAGTCAATGCTAGAAATCAAGTATACTAGAATAAACTATTCAAACAGTTCATTTAAAAAAAATTATTGGTATCTGACCTTTTGGGAATTTTTGCGCTATTACTAGGACTGGACATTTTATCCGTTAAATGTGATTCGATTCATTATTCGGTGCGATTCGATCCGAAAATTCTGGATATCCGTAAGTTTTCGAAGTAAAACAAATACTAAAAATCAATATCCGTTAAAATCGAAATAAATCACAAATATTAAAATTTTGGGAAGCGGATATCCGATCCGGTCCGTCAATATATAAATACATGTATATTTTGATTATATTTAAAGATTTAAATGTATAAAATTATATAATTATTATTCTAACACATGATTTGACAGATTTTATTCACATTATTATTTATATAAAATTATTACATAAAAGTAAGATAAAACATTTATGACAATTATAATTTTTCTTAATTTTTGTGTTATTATAATTGTTAACTAAGTTTAAAAAAATTCAAAATATGTAGATTCACTACTTCTTTTAATTTTTATTTTATATATCATGCAAAACTATTTTACAAAACAAATTTGCATCTAATTTGTAAGGTTATTTGTATTAATCAAAACAAATGAGATATCCGAAGTAAATATCCGCAAATATCTATTTATTTTCCGGATATCCATTTTTCGAATATCCGTATTTTTTCGAAGCAAAGCAAATCACAAATACTTTCAAAAACCCGGATATCCGATCCATACTCAGACCCACTTATTATTTTGACACTCCATTATATGTATCAGTCTTATTTCGCTGAAAGGTTTTGGAACTATCTTTGTATTTATGTTCTTTGTAACTAAACAAAGTGTCATTAAAAAACTATTAAATTTAGGGGAAATATATTCGTATAAAATCAGTTATAAATATAATATTGAGAAACTAAGTTTACAAACTCATCTTATTGCCTTCTTCTCTACCAGATTCAGCATCTATATTTCCTGAATCAGTTTTGGTGAATATCTTACTACTGTCCAGTTATCGAAGTTTATAATAACATTACATATCAAACGATTGAATTTAAAGAAAATTAGATAAATAGGACATAATTAACTTAAGCTTGTCCCATTAGGATTTAACCCTGTTCCGAAATTCGATAGGCGATATACGTGTGCTTGGGATTGACCTAGCGCCTAATGTAAAAATTAGGGATTAAGCGGAGATTACGCGGGGCTTATTTTTCAGTTTATTTTGTATTTTTTAAATAAATATATGTATAATATGTAGTTTATGTATGCATAACTAAGAAAGTTTTCATGGTGTGGTGGTTAGTGCCCTTCTTTAAGTCACAGCAATCCGGGTTCAAGCCTCAATGAGAAAATTATAATTAAATAAAAAAACTATTTACAATATCAAATAAATTAGAAAATTATAATTAAAAATATCTATAAATATTTAATTAAATTCTGGGTCCTTTTAAAATTATTAAAAAAATAAATAAATAACATAATTATTATTTACATATCACATTTTAAATAACATTAAACTTTGATAATTTATAAAAATATTGATAAAAATTAATTATTTTATATATATGTTACATATTTCATTTATTTTATTTTAAAATATCTACAGCCTATAACTTACAACTACAACAAATTTAACTACAGGCGAAATGTCTGTAAAAAAATCTACAATAACAACTTTACACCTACAACTAATTTACCTATAGCTAAACTTGTACATCTAAATTTTTAAAACTACAGTCGTACCAATCATCACCAATATCTAAACATTGAGGATGATTGATTGGACTTGGACTGTAGGTGTAGAAATTTTATTGTAGAATTTAGTCTGTAAATTTTTTTGATATAACTATAACTAATTTAGTGGTTGAAATTAAATGAGAAAAATATATAAAAAAGAGAATCCTACAGTAATATTTCTTTAGCTTTAGAAAATAAAGTTCTTACACCTATTTCTTTAATTATTTGGCTTTAGCTTTAAAAACTACATAAAATATGACTGATAATTTTTATGGTTGTAGATAAAAACTAAAGTTAAAGACTCTTGCTACATCCAATCAATCACCACCATCAAAGATATATAGTTGTGAATTATAAAATTTTAATGAAATGAAAAAAAATTGTAATAGTATTATTTCAAAATATGTATTATAATAGTTTAAAAGATATTAAGAAGAAACCCTAATTAATAAATTTGGTTTATAGTCTAGTTATAAAAACATTGATGATGGCAACCAAACGTGGACTAATTTTGTTCGGAGAACAGTTTTTTTTTCCTTTTATTTAAATAATAAAAATGTATTATGATCTCCAAGGTCCAACGTTATATTAAAGTTTCATAACAGTTCTCAGCATACAACAGTTGACCCGTTATCGATTGCAGCATCCCTCACACCTGAAGAAGACTCGACTCTTTTTGTTGCTTTCTTGGCCTATCCATTCAAATTTGCAGAACTATCAAATACTGTATTACTTATAGGTATGAATTGGAAAACAGTAAATGAACAACTTTTCCTGACCTCTTCATCCCAATTCGTAAAGATGGTGACAAGTGAAAGACATGTAACTTGAACAACCAATGCGCATATGATTCCAAGCCAAAGCCCCTTCATATCAAAATGATTATCACATTTTATTTTAGATTACTACAATTAAAATTAATGGTTATTTTGGAGAAAAGATAATGAAATTTGAGTTAATTTTATTTTAATTTACCCGACCCCCAACGTGAAAGTGAAAACCAAGTAACAAGCCTGAAGGTACTCCAACAAAATAATATGATCCAAGATTAATGAATGCTCCTATCTTCTGCCATCCACATCCTCTAGCAACCCCTATTAAACAAAAAAAAACTTAATTAGCAATAACCATACTTAACCAAGTGTCTTTACTTGTACGCAATGAAAAAAAGGAACCTGAGAGAACACACTGAAGACTGTCAAGAAAATTGCCTAAGGCGAGAATCGGCATCAATGAGGCTACGTAGGTGACTACTTCCGGTTCACTACTGTAAGCCATTCCCCATATATTCCTTATCAGTATCAAAACCAATCCTATCACTATACTTTCTGCGATTGCGATGCAAATGACCACACGCACTGCAAGCTTAGCCACTCTTGGATTCCCCGCTCCTAGCTCGTTTGACACCCTCGTACTGCAAGTATTTTAAAGGAAATTCAATATGATTTTATAATAAGTTTGATATTATGGTTACATGATTTGGGTTATATATGTTTAATTACCTTGCAGCACCACTAAGCCCAAATGGGATCATCCAAACTGTTCCTGCTGTATTAAGGCTGCACGTATATTATTACAAAATTTTGTTACGCCCAAAATTTAATTAAATACTCTTGGATTAGGATGATAAACATATTCAGTTATATGTTTTGTTTTTACCAGATTGAGAGAACAGAAGTTTCGAGAACGGGGTTTGGAAGAAGACCTGATAAGAGAACCAGAAGCTCAAAGGACCACATCTCCAAGCTTCACTCAGACAAATCAAAACTTGTGAACAAAAGGCAGTCTTGACCGCAAGCAGACTAGTTATTACGGATAAATCTCCAAAACAATAAATGTTAAAGTATCCCAAAAATAGTATCTAGGAGAGAAAATCTCAAAAATAACACTCATTTGAGAGGAGAAAACTAAATTACTCTAACTCTAAACTCTAATTCGGGAATAATCCCATCATCCCTTAAACAATAAACCATAGACCCTAATTACTAAACCATAAACTCCAAATATGTATGAAAATCTTTTTATGTTTTAGTAAATGTTATTTTGGAAATTATTTCTTTAATGTATTACTTTGGATAAAATGTTATTTTAGTAAACATTTGAGAGTATTTCTAACAGTTTATTTTCTCTTGTTATTTTTTAACTTACCAGACCATAAGTGCAGAAGGAATAGCTAGTCTCATAAAAGGGAGGATGTCACGTAGAGCCTCCTTAGAGAAACCGGTCCAAGTCAGTGAGCAAGAAGGCGATAACTTTACGTAACAGAACAAGAGTACAACGTTCAGCCAATACGAGATAGTGTTAGCGACAGCAGCTCCTTTAAACCCTAAACCAGATTTCAAAACCAAGACCCAACATAGGAGGACGTGAAGACAGGTGGTGATTCCAGAGCAGAAGACCACAGGAAACACATTGTTTTGTGCCTGCAAAAACCTGTTAAAGCATTGAAGTAGACCATATGCAAATATGCTTGGGATCATGAATCTTGCGTAGGAGCCAGCGAGTGTAGCAATGGATTTGTCTTGTCCGACAAAGAGGAGAAGGTGTTCTGTGTTAAACCAAATGATGGAGAGAGGAACAGAGAGTAATGTAAGAACAAACATTGCTCTTTGCATCTGTATCCCCAACATTCCATACATCTTTGCTCCGTATGATTGGCCACAAAGGGTATCTAACGCACTTGCTGTTCCCATCTGTTCATGAGGAAATGAAAAAAATGGTGGATTTCAGTGTTGTTTTCTTGCTTCACAAGTTTCTGTCAACGCAATTGGTAAACAAATACTCGCAATATAAAAAATTTCATATAGTGACATTATTTTCTGTTTTAAAGTTTGACAGGTTGGCTTAAAGTTAAAGTAGGAAAAAGGAAGAAAAATATATATACCTAATATGCACAATGTTTATAGCTTCGCGTTTTAACTTTTGTCCGGTAAAATGACAAAGTTTTTTGTTGTTATTAAAAAACTCAGGAGTGGTAGAAAAGATGCCTACGCAAGTTGAATTTTGAAACAAGGTGGCCTGATAAGTCCATACTATACAACTTTCTATTTGTATTATGAATGATATTTAAATCATTAATATTTCTATTTTTAGATGTGAAAACGGTAGATTAAAATCGAAAGGTGTATAAGAAAGGAATTAAAGTTACCCTATAGCCAATCAGTTTAGTATTCACTAATTTTTGTATAATAAAATTTCAAGAAATCAAGATACATGCTTAAGTAGAAATCAATATAAGATATATGTAAAGTGGAAGTGAGGAAAACTAACGAGGAAACTGAAGCCAGTGACGGAGGCAAAAGAGGTAGCGATGGAGGCAGCAGAGAGAGGAAGAGAGCCAAGATGGCCGACGAACATGACAGAGATGACTTGAAGACAAAACTGAAGAAGACTGACGCTGATTAATGGACCCGATAGCCATAGCTGCTTCTTCACTTCTTCTTTTACACTACTTTTCTTCTCTTTCTCTCCGATAAGAGGCCATGATAATACATTCTCTCCTGTTTCTCTCTCTTCGCTCATTGTTTTTTATCTATGCAAAGAAATAGCAAGAGATATTGACGAGTAAAAAGGATCTTTCATGTCTTTAAGGGGTTATTGTGTTTGGTTTGGTCTCTCTCTCTCTACTGATGTGTGGTGTGTGGGGACTAGTACTTTTTATTTGTTTTTAAATTGGTCAATTGTAATATCCGGTTATTTGACACAGGGACATGCAGCGTAGTGATTTAAATTAGTGTATGTCACCCACTCATTTTGTGGGCTATGTTTCTATTTGTTTCAAAATTCAACTTTAAATATTTACTAGATTTTGGTATATTTTTTATATCTTTAGAAATTTAACTTTTATATTTGTGTTTTTAATCATGTTTTGTTTTTATCTATAATCATATTTGTGTAAAATATATATTTTTAAAATTATTAGTAAAATATTTTAATAATTGTATTAAAATAATTGGACCAAAACTATATCAATAGGTCATGTTGATGTTTTAAAAGAATAGATTTTAGGCTTTGGAAGAAATATATACTTGGATCCCTTGTTAGGAAACTCGCTAGGCGCTATACGTGCGGCTGACAAAAGTCTAGCGAGTTATCGAAAAATCGGAATTAAATCGGGGAGTACTCGGTGATTTTTAATAAGGTTTTAATTTTCAATAATACATATGTATTACATTTGTAGATTCAAAATGTTATTATAGTGAAGATAATAGTTTCCCTTGGTTCATTTGGGCCTGTCAAAATGTGGTTTGGCCCAAGAATATTCATGTTTATAGTTTATTTGTTTATTTTGTTTTGTGAATTACGAAAAAGGTAAGGATGTTGTCATCTTCTTCCCTCTTTACCCGGTTCTGCAACCAAACATTTGCATCCATTGTTCTCACTTTAATATTTCTTTTGTTTTCAGTTGCTTTTCTTGATTTGTATACTATAATTATACTTTAGATCTATAAATATAAACAACTTTCAGAGAAATTTTAGCTTCCTGAAAACAACATTACGCGGCCGCGTAACCGTATACCACGTTCTCGACGGTCGAAACTCGGGGTAACGTAGAATACATCCGAACTGGACAAACTCGCCACGGTGACTACACGATTCACGATTTTGCGGACGATTACTCGGCAACTCGGCCGCTTTTTAGAACCTTGTTCATCCAAATAACCAATCTGAATTCTATCTAAAATAAAAGATATCAAACCAAGCCATAACCAACACAAACATATAAGCGAATCTAAATTTTTATAATTGAAGATCCTAACCAAACTTCGAACGAACCGAACCAGAAATTCCAAATATCTAAAAGATAAATATATATTAAAATATTAGTCATGCGCTCTGATCGTCCATAGCTAATGGACCATCTATGCCAGCTCACTCGGCTAGTGAATCATATCTCATCTAACAAGTGGTGCGTTAATTTTCCAAAGCCCAAAAGACTTGTTTACTGACTCTGCAATCACTATATGTCTTTTTCACGTTTTCTGGTCTCAGTCGCACGGTATCATGAATAACTTTTCGACATGTCATCCATCCTTCCACTACTCCAGCTCAAGTACACTTAACTTTGGAGTTCCAAATGGATGTGTAACGCAAAAGGTAAGTGAACTTTGATGACATAGATAGTCAAATCAATCTTTTTAAGCCTTTCAATATATTACAACTCGAGATGTTACAATTCACTCCCTCTCAAGGAACGCAACGTCCACGTCGAGTCCCACGACAGGTCTCAAGACGACTCTCAGATCAGAACCGATATTGCTAACCAGCTCTACTACTACTTGTAAAGCCCCAACTTTCCACGGCTAATGGGCCATCCACGCCTGCTCACTCGGCCCGTGGTCCCATCCCATCTGACGGATGGTGCTTTAATTTTCCAAGACCCAAAAGACTTGTTTACTAACCCTGTAATTATAACATGACATTTTCCATGTGTTTTTGTCTCACTCGCACGGTTTCGTGAATCACTTCCCTATAGATCACCCATTCTTCTACTTCTCCAGTTCAAATACGCTTAACTTCCGAATTCTAAACGGATATGTGACGGAAAAGATAAGTCAACTTTAATAACATAGATAGCCAAATTAATATTTTAATTATTTTCATATATTACAACTTGGGATAGTTACATTTTGTGTCTATTATTACTCAATTAATGAATTTTTTATTCTCAAGCGATATCATCTCTTCTCAGGATTTTGGATTGGAATCATGGAGAGGGGGAGGGGGGCATACTTATTTTTTATGGACCAACGATCAATTCATACAACCAAAGATAATTAATCACCAAGATGTTCAAATAAACTTTGGGTCGTATGGTTTGGAAATATATCCACAATTCAGACTTAATATAGGCGCAAAGAAAAAACTGATAAAACTAATGTCTGAAGTAAAGATCAAGTTCGACCAGGTTTCAAAGAGAAATGGCTTTGCCCATTTCACACTCTTCAAAGTCAAATTCATGGCAGATGGTCAATGGTAAATATCAGACAAAGAATCATTCAAAATGAACTTAAATTGAGTTAAAAAAGTGTAGTTAAATTTATATTTTCTAAGTCAAAGGAAGTAAAGTGATTGTGGAGCCTCACATATGTTTATTTCCAAGGGTAAAGAGGATGCTCTTGTTACTAAGAACTTGGTTCCTGGTGAAACCATTTACGATGAAAAGAGGGTCTCAGTTCAGATATTCAATCTTAAGGACTGGTGTTTTTTCATGGTTTTCTCTCTCATGGATACTTGAAAGTTCGAGTATTTATTTATTTTTTGCTTAGAGAAAGTTTTGTTGGTTTTGGTTCTTAATAGTTTTAGCTGCTTGAATTTGCAAAACGGAGATGGAACCAAGGTTGAATTTACAGACCATTTCCGCTCTAAGTTAGCTGCTGCGATTCTCGGTAGTGTTGATCACATTTGGATTGTACGTACTATTTATTTCACATCAACACAAAGAGTCTGTTGTTTTATAGTTAAAAGAAAGTCATGTTCTTGAATAAAATTATGGAAAGTTGTGTAGAAACATGGTGCCAAAGTTCTTTACCTTGGTGGTGCCTCTTGAAAAACTATCTCCCATGTCTCTGATATTGTTGGCCCTGTAAGTGAATCCTATTATTAGGATATAGAAAGGAGATTCTCATTCATTATAATATATTCCTTAGATCAATCATCATAACTCTGTATATGTGTATTCTGTAATTACCTCCTCTTTTATATATTGTGAGCATTGCTCTAGTAATGAAATCATCAAATACCATTAACCTAATATGGTTTTAGAACACTAGTGACTCTTTTATCTTTCTTTTCTCTTATGCGGCTTTTTCTTTCTTCTCTCTCAAATTTATTCTTGAGTTTTTTTTTGGTTCATCCTCATGTCTCTGATATTGTTGGCTCTATAAGTGAAGCCTATAACTAGGATATAGAAAGGATATACTCATTCATTTTAATATATTCCTTAGATCAATCATCATAATTCTGTATATGTGTATTATGTATTTACGACCTCTTTTATATATTGTGAGCATTGCTTGATAAATTCTTATTTTTTGTTTCTTTTTTAAAAAAAATTGAATATAAAATAACAAAATACTATTAGTTGGTGAACCTACAAGTTCATCCTAAGAGGTAAACTAAAAAAAAAAACTTCTTATTCATTACCTTAATCTTCCTCTACAGTGGCAATCAACAGCCCTAATGATACCTCCTCTGCGGAGACAACCACCTTGTTTAACACCAGAGATCCATTAAGTACTCTTTTAACGGTGAACATGTCTAACATCACGAAATTGACTAACCTCAATTACTTGGTAAGGAGAAAGCAAATATATATCTTGTTGAAGGTCTGGAGCTCCATGGCTTTCTTGCTGACACACCTATGATTTCACCAAACACGGTCAACGCTGAGATCCAAATGGCTTCTATACAGTGTGATGATTGGCGCAATCTCTACTCATCTACAAACAGGGTTTCAAGCCCAGCTACTATGGAGCAGATCTAGAATTTGCTGGCTCAAAATTTTGAGAATCCAAAAAGGGATCACATACGTCAACTCAAGAATCAAGTCAACAAGTGTACTAAGGGGACGAAATCCATCTCTGAATACCTCAGGACCACCGAATTGAAAACTGAAGAGTTTGCGGAGCTTGGAAAGCCAATGGATATGGAGGACATCACAGATAACGTTCTTGCTGGTTACCCGAATATTACAAACCAGAGATCGATGCCATCCACGGACGTCGATATCCTTTGCTGAACACCATGAACGTCTTCTGAACACAGAAGCCATGATACTCTGTAAGGAACCAGTTGCTGTCCTGGATGTTCATATTACAGCGAATGTTTCAGACACACGATCTTGTAATTCGACACAACAAACACAATAGAGACCTAACAATCATAACAATCATAACAACAGGCAAAGCAACAATCAGGTCTCTTATGACCGCTTCTCACAGCCATATTTAGGAAGGTGCTTAGCCTGTGGAAAAAAATGGACATAGTGCAAAATATTTTCCCGAGTTTCAAATTGTTCGTAGAAACTCCACCCCACCATGGTAGTCTTCTCAACCATGCAATAACAGCCACAGCCACAAACATGGCAATCCATGGCTAATGTAGCAGTGAAGAACCGTAACTCCTCCACCTGGTTACTCGATTTTGGAGCGTCACACCACATGACATCTGATATCGCCAATCTCTCTCTTCACACACCATACAATGGTGGCGATGATGCTATCCTTTGTGATGGTTCTGGTCTCAGTATCTCACACACTGGTTCATTATTACTTCTTTCTTTAACTCAAAACTTTTTTTATTAATAACATATTGTCTATCCCTGCTTTGGATAAAAACTTAATATGAGTCTTTCAACTATGCTCGACTAATGGTGTTGATGTGACATTTACACCCACATACTCTCAGGTCAGTGTTATAAATGATATTATCTCTGAATCATATGATATGATATCGTTTATTATAGTTTGCTATTATTGGATGACATTATAATCAAAATAAAATAATTAAAATTAGATTTATAATTAAAAATCCAATTATTTTATTAATAAATTAAAATAGGCTTACTAATAAATTCTGGTATAGAAAGTAAAGCAATTTTTTTAAAAAGAAGTAAAACCAGAAAAAGCCTAAGCCTAAGAGCATCCATAATAGTAAAAACTCCATTAAGGATCTGAAAAGAAAAACAAATCATTGATGTTTAATTTCAATTAATTTAAGTAATTAATTTTTATACCTTTTTAAATTTGAACTAGTATAAAAATGACACATGCATGTGTGGATTTTTATAAGATCACCTCCAATGAGAGAATTCTACCCATTGAAGTTCTTTTTTTACCCATTGAAGTTCTAAATATGCATGTGTATGTATGCGTATGTAAGAAGTTCTAAATATGCATGTGTGTAAATAATGTCTACTTTGTTTTATTATTTTTGTTTAATGTTTTGTAATAAAATGTTTAAATTAAATAATATTGCACCTTTATGAAAATTTTCTAAAAGATATAATGAATGAATTAATTTTCAATATTTATAAGTTAAAGGATGCTAATTGTAAAATTAAAAAAAAATAAGTATATTCTATTTTAGATGACAAAATAGAAAAATAAATTCATATATATTATAGAGTTTCTCTGTTATATAGGAATAAATAGAGAACTTTTCAGATACTTCTCTTAGCTTTTTGCATTTTTTATTATTTTTAATTTTGGAAACTTGTATTAAAAACTTCATTGGAAGTACTCTAACACCATCTCCAATTGTTTACTCTATTTTTCACTGTAAAATAGAGTGACTCTATAATAGAGTTGGAGTTTGCTACAATGATACTCTATTTTCGAATAGAAAATAGAATGATGAACAAAAAAAACAACTTACTGTATATTTGGAGTAAACTTATTTTTCACTGAGAAATAGAATACCATTTGAGCAATTTTATTCTAATCTCTATTTTAGAGTGAAAAATAGATTGACGTTGAAAATGCCCTAATGTCATGTTCTTAGCTTTAGACCACCATCCTCCTCCGTCCAGTCTCTGGTGCTTCCTCCGGCGACGGTTTCTTCTCTGACGCGGTCTCTAATACTTCCTCTGGCGATGCCGTTCCCAATGCTTACCTATTTTTGGTATCAAAACCCGGAGCAACACGTAAACCAAAAATATAGTTGAGACTTTTGAATCCAACCCAACCGTTTTCTGTTTGTTATATATATTTTAAGTAAATTTGATCAAATATCTTTAGTTTTGATGAATCAATTGAAAAGTACTCCTGATTCTATATCGTTTTGCGAATTTTTTGGTATTGTGCCTCCATTTAAAAGAGTCTCTAGAACCGCCCCTGATTGAGACAGAGACGAAGAATAGATTAAGAGAGATCAGAGTTTGCAGATCTCGTAGGTAGAAGAGAAAGAGACGAGAAAGAGTAAAACAAAAGAAAAACTAAATTAGAAAAAGGTAAATATTTTTGTCCGTTAGATTTTGTTGATCTAATGGTGATAATTACTTAAATGGTGATCTACGCCAATTGCAAATCACTGGCCTTTCAATTTTAAAGTGGATGCTTTACAAGATTTTCATTTTATAATTATTTGTAGGTTTACGAGGTTAATATTGTAATTTTAGTTAATGTTTAGGATAGTTAATTTACGATTTAGAATCAATGTTTGAGAGTTGAGACTGAAGTTTGAAAAACATAAATTTAGAATTTTAAAGTTTGTATTTATAGTTTAGGATTTAGAGTTTTTTTTAACACTGATTTATTATAATATTACAATTATAGAAAGATTACATAGACGATTTGACAACCTACAATACTACATGACTTACGAGGATCTACGTCTAACTGCATTATCTGATCCGTACTATGAAAATTCGCTCATGAATAGATCTACTTGCACAATGTTGAAGATCTCTTATAAGTATTTCTTCTATTCTGCATAATTGTTTAATAAATCACTCTCTCCGGAACTTGAAACCTGAATTTCATGTAATCTGTAAGAAATTGCATAGTATGAGATTTGAACCTAGACTTGGATGTAGAAGTCTTTAAACCTTAATTTAGAATATTAATTTTATGTTTTGGAGTTTATAATTAAATTAAAGTTTAGTGTGTATGATATAACATTTTGAGCATGGAGTTTGGGATTTAAAGTGAATTTGAGAATAAAATTAGAAAAGATTTGTAGTTTATGTGTTAAGATTTGGTGTTCAAGTTTGGAAGTATTATTTTAATGTTAAGTTTAAAATTTGTGGTATAATGTAGGATTTTGAAGTCTAAGTATCTGGGGTTTGGAGGAATAGGGTTTGGAATTTAGATATAGGGTTTGAAATTTTAGTTTTAGATCTAGGGTTTATAGGTATTAAATTAATTGTTCAATACAAATGTTAAGAATTAGTTATAAAGTTAAAGTTATAAATTTTTTTTAAGTTATAAAGTTTTAAAAAATTAAAATTGCAAATTTTGTTAGATATTAATCTTTCGTACCAGTTCTGATTGGTAGTATTATAACATCTCCCAAAATCCTCTTATAACTTCAAATATAAGTTTTTTGCGTTCCAAAAGTAACCTTAAAACATTAACTTTTAAGGTTTTGTACATTGAAACTTCAAATAGAAGGTTTCACGGTACAAAACTTTATATTTAAGGTTTTTTACATGTACCACGAACACATAATCTAAGGCAAATAGTGTAGCACGCAGTGCTACAAAATAATCGTCCTTCGTTATTTACATGGATACGGAGTTCACAGAGTCAGTTTGAGTCTGTATAAGTTGATGATAAAAAAAAGATTTCTTATGTTTCTAGTCCTTTTACTTGTTGAACTTTCAAATAATATTAATAACTTTCTTGTTTAATCATTTTAGTCCTTTTTAATACAAAATACTTAGGGGGGTGTATTCAATTTAACATTTGATGTGATTTGATTTTTAATGGAGTTTTAGATGATTTCAATAAATTGCAGAGATTTAGGTGATTTTTGTTAAAACACTCTAGAATCTCATCTAAAACAGTGAGATTTGGATTTTTATTTTTATAATTAATAAACTCCTCTCACAACATTCTAGAAACACTTAAAGTACTCTAAAATCTCCAACTTAAATTTTGTTCAATAACAGTGGATTTCAGAGTGTTTTATAAAATGACAAGTTCAATAACACTAGATTTTAAAGTGTTTTTTAAAATCCACGTTTGAATAACAGTGGATTTATTATTTTAATACAAATCACTTGAAACTCCTAATTGAATACACCCCCTTAGTAATACAATAAATACTATACAAAAATTAAATAATGTTATTACATGATCTACGAACAGTGTGCATTTTTATGAATAACACTTTTATTGAAAATGAACATGATATTCATCGATTAAAGATGCAGAACTGACGTCAGTTATACAAATTGAAATGACAATAAATAAGAATATGTTTTCAAAATTTTTAGCTTGTAGTCTACAAATAAAAATAAAGAAACTCATTCATAACTTCAAAATGTCTTAATTGATCATATATGAAATAACTATGGAGGTGATTATAATAAATAATTATGTAATTTATTTAAATTTGATGCATTATTTTGTATTTTTTTATTTATATACAATATTTTACTAAAATATAATTTTTTTTTGTAATACGTTTGTTGTGTGTTTTATAGTTATTGTAAAAGATTTGTGTTTTTAGTTAAGTTTTATTAAACATAAAAACTATTATGTAAAATACAAAAAAAAATAAAGTGCAATGTAAAGTTTTGCTTTTGCAGAGAAACATCTTCAAACCTTATATTTGAGATTTTGTCAAACTTTAAAATAAATGGGGTTTTGAAGATGTTCTTAGTGATTTTGGCATTCAACTAAATATTCACGGTAATAGTAATTTTCTCTTCTTGCTCACTAATTATAAAAATAGCATTAGTCAAGTGTTATTGATAAAAAACCAAAATTAGAAATTGATATTTCATAACAGTTCCAAAAACAATGCTATCGTGTGTTGTTAATACTCTTTTTTGTAGTAGTTTTTATTAAGTAATAATGATAAACTGTAAACTTCAAATAAATTAACTATGTTTATTGACTTTTGGTTAGTTAAAAGTTGTAAAAATATAATTAATCACAAATAACATAATGTATTTATAATTAAAAAAAATAAGATCTTTTTTAATATACGTGAAAATTCTAAAATATACAACATTTTTTTGAATCGGATGGAATATCTAAATTATAAATTGTGATATTATTGTAAGTTGGGGTTGGTTAGGGTTTTTTATGAGGTAAAAGGGAACTCTTTGGTCTGGATTTGATGAGCTTTTTCCAACTAAATTGGGTTATGGTCACTACAGCGTCTATAAAAGCTAATGACAAAAGTTGCAACCTGCAACATACATAGCCACCGATCTCTTCTGCCTTGTCTTTGTGTAAGAACCCCTAAAAGCCGTTTTTCCCTTTGTTTCTTAATTACAGTTGCTCCGTTTGAGCTATACTGGTTATCAAAACGCGCTTTAGTTATCACAATATCTCTAGCTGAATTGATCGTTAAAGTTACTGTTTTGGGTCATCACTGCTTCAATCCAATGGTTTAGTGGGAGCTAGGCTTAATCATGGGAACTTTTCAATTTTACCGCTTTTTTAATACCACTATTCAAGTTTACCACCAATAAAAAAATATTTTCAAAATACCTTATTCATTAAAAGTTAAAAAAACTCTTATACCTTTATTCTAAAAATAAATATCTAAAAATAAATATTTAAATAAATAAATAAAATTTAAACGATCAACACTAAATCTTAAACTCTATATCTTTCAAAATTCGAACTCTAAACCTAAATCCTAAATCCAAACCCTAAAACATCAGATCTAAATCCTAAACCCTAAACTTTCAACTATAAACTCTAAAAATCGCATGGCGCTCCATGTCAACATGGTTGGTGCCTTGCGCCTTGTGGCTTGACGCACTAAGGCGCTCACTTTAAAGATGCAATTAACTAAAATGCATTAATATTGAATATACTTATTAATTGTAACAGAAAAACTTAGAAAACCAAAAAGAATTAAATCCAAACATTAGATTCAAAACAAGAAAATACCTAGAACTCTAAAATTAAGATTCAGATAATTATATGAATGCTCATGAACTTTCCCGTTATATTCAACCCCTATCACTAAACATCCCGAGTTAATTGCTAAGACTTCACACACATGAATACCAAACAAAAACTATACTCAGACATGTAGGCAACCATGGTGTATGTTTTCCCGCATAAGTGTCTCCACAAGAAAATACAGACATTATATCCATCTAGAGAAGATTTCACAAACGTTAAAGCGTCGCCTTATTGCCTTTATGGAGCATCAATAATCAGTGAAAAGGGCACCATGGCGAGGGATTTTTAGATTCTGCTTCGCCATAAAGGTCTAAGGCGTTTAGGTCTAAGGCGTTTAGAGTGTCTTGCGCCTTGCCGCAAAAGGCTTTCGCTTTTTAGAACACAGACATGAGATGAAAGATTACAGAGAGAAGAAAATTAACAGTCCTTCGAGGGACATGCCTATTGAAAAATCTTTAAATATTTTTGATGAAATGAGACAAGGAATGTGATCAGCTTGGTGACATGTAAGCTGAGTCATCAGAGTAGAGTAAATCTTTGAGTTGAAGCAGAGGATTTTTCGTTTATTCCCGAAAAGATAATAAACAGAAATTCGTCTTCTACAATCGGGTTGGCTTTGGACTGGGAATTGAGTCATCATGAGATTTGAGGACAGCAGCTGGGGTAGGCAAGTGTTCTTGAGGAGATCTTGATTGAGTTAAGCTGGCGCATCTCAAGTGTTATTCAAAGTTGTAATCTTCTTCTTGTTCGTTCAGTACATAGTTGTGGGTGTGTGGATTGAGTTTGTGAGTAATTTGGTGAGCAATTGATACGCAAACTCTATCAGAATGATTAAGGAAGGCAAGGCAACAATAAGAACATGAAACACGATATGCATAGTGACAATGTTAACTTGTACAACCTTATTGCCAATCGTATAAAGACAAGTGAAGCTAAAATCATGCATCCCTTCTTACGTATAATATAAATAACATCTTCAGTCTTTTAGCTCTCTCTAACTTGTTTATATCTTTTGCAGTTCGCACCTCATCCTCTTGCAGTCTTGCTTGTGAGTAGTGGTAACAAATGGTTTGTTTATCAGTTCTATGATTACGCTCACTGCATTGTTGTTGATTCTGTGGAAATATGATTATTCGGTTTGTCCCTTTCGAGGTCTTTTGACCTTCTGCAGCATTTTATATACTCCTGATGTGCAACAACAGCTAGGATTGACTTCTTGAGTGTGTTTTCCAGTAATTAAAAGAGGTTCATGTTTTAGTTTTACTATTAAACTAGATTATGATCCGCGTTTTGGAAGCGCGGAATATTTTACGATGAAAATTTTCACTAATAACTTAACAAATATTTTGGTAATTTTTAAAGAGTGTATTTAAAATATTTATGCATTTAAATCAGTGTTTCTAAATTCAACCCGATTGTGATTATACCGGTTAATCCGGAGATCTGACAATTCAATTTAGGTTTTTAAAATATTCATATTAACAAAAATCACTAAAATCCGAGAATAACCGATTGAACTGATGGATGACCAATATGTAATCTAATTTGATTTGAATTGTAATAGTTTCATAATTTGTAATCTTATAATCCAAATTTTAAAGTTTATTATTTTGCAATTATGAAATTATGATGTTTCTACAAAATTTTAAAGAGAAAATGATAAATATAAAATATTAAGATTAATTATTGTATTGTTTGGAAACATTGATAGTAATATAAAAATATATTGTTTGGAAACATTGATAGTAGTATAAAGAAATAAGTATATTGTTTGGAAACATGGATAGTAGTATAAAGAAAAGAACATTAGTGATTTAATGTAGGTTTAACTATAAAGTATAAATGTGTATTTAATTTAAAAACTTACAAAATAAATGTTAGATTCAATAAATGTTAGATCCAAAAGAATGTTTCTGTTTTAATAAGATAGATTGTTTTTTTATTTACTGGTTGTGGCATGTTTTCATTATTTGAGGAGGGAACCTCCGACAACCAATACATAAACAATTTTTAAAATCCACTTATGGGATTCAGAAATAAATGCCAAAATTTTGAGAATCTTCTAAAATGAGAAACTGAAAGAAAAGTGGTGCTTTACTGCTTCACATAGCATATAACTACTCTGACATTGGTTAATTTCTGTAGCACTGGAAAAAAAAAAGAGAGAGCAGAAGGCGTGGGGCTTTCGTGTGGCGACAGTAAGCTTTTATCAACTCCATCATCGAGAAGCCCGTGGCTTTCGTTGCACTAATTTTCCTTCAAATTCTCGTTTTAATTTTATCATTTTTCATTCATTACTTTTTTCTTTTTTTCTTTTTTAGGTTAGCACATGTTACATGTTCAACAATTATTTGTCCTACAAAAAAACTAACAATTTGGTAAATTTAGAAAGAGAACGAGAACTAACCGTAATAAATTCCGAAGCTATACCGTTCAAACTGATTAGTCTCTTCTCCTTATTTCTCGTTTTGCAGAAAGAAGAAAATTTCAACATTCAAGAAAATGTCTTAACTATAAGTCTATAAGTTTATAACATCCAATAATAAATAGCTCTTGTCTTTTTGGGAAATTAGAAGTATCTTCGTGTTCAATCTATTTTCACGCCAACAATTAAGCAAAACATCAAATTCAATAAACATAATGTAGCGTAGTTTGAGCGTATTAAATAAATGTCGGTATAAACTTAAGAGAAAACATTTTAAGTTAAAACATTTGTGTTTTTTTTTTTTTCTTTTTTTTCACTAGAACGAAAAAACAAGAAGAGAGAAAGTGCGAAGAGAGAGAAAGTTCATCGCCTCTTAGTTTTCCGGCCGATAGAGTGGGCTCCGTCAGCCACCACCGTCGGTCCGGTCTTGCCATGTTCTTAACCGCTTGCTTTTCGATTCTGTGTAGTCTCTCTTGTCCCCGTCGCTGCGTTTCTTTCTAGATGAGCGGTCGGTTCTGTTCGCCGCCGTGGCTCTTCTTCTACAGAGGTGAACGGTCGGCTCTAGGTAGTGTTTAAGGCGGAGGCTCTGTTTTGCTCCGGTTTCTTTCTTTTTGTTTCTAGGGTTTGGCTTTGGTTTTCGGATTTGGATGAGATCTCGTAGATTGATTGAGGCTATCTAGAGGCTGAAGCGTTGATGATGAAGGTGGTGATGGCGACAACTCGGGATGAGATCTTGGGCGAGGTCCGATGATGCTCTTCTAGGGTTTGAGTCGAAGCGTTATTGGGAGGTGAGGTGCGTTCCTTCTCCCTTGTGGCTGGAAGTAAGGTCCAGTGGTTTGCTCCGGGGATGGTGACGACTGGTGGACTTCGGTCGGTCCATTCGGAGATGCTCCGACGCGGAGACGGTTTGGAACCGGATCCGCGCGGTGGCAAGCGTTGGTACCACCGGTTTAGCTAGGGTTTTCGTCGGTTTAATGTTGTTGGGCTGTTAACCGGTTTGGGTTGGTTTGTTGGGCCCGATTTCGATGGGCTTTGTAATTTGTTGGGTCTCGGCCCGTTTTAATATATTTATCTATGCTGGAAAAAAAAAAAAAACATTTGTGTGTTCTTATTAGTTGCTTTTACGGCCAGAAAAACAAAGAATTCTAACCAGTAATTTCCGGTTAGCATGAACAGTCCACCACCAAATCAGGACCTACCAACTTTGAGTTTCGTTCGTCTTTCTCTACTCTATAATTTATCTATATATATGAAGTCAAAATATTTTTTTTTTTTTCCAAAATAATTTATTTATTATATTTCATAAAACTACTAGGAGCTTCTATTTCATCAAACAATCATATACCAGTAACCACTATTAAAAAAAAAATCGTGTGTATATAACAACTGTAAAGTTCAAACAATCAAAGTTCGAAATAGAGTTATGGAACAAAAATGTATTGCCGTGTGCTGTTTGCTCTTTTGAATGATAAGTCTACCGTCTTCATGGTTTCTTAGAACCAAAAGTTTACATGTTTCCTTGTTGTTCTCATATTTTAAATTTTAATTAAAATTTTCTCTCTATTTCTTGACCACCCAAAACTAAGTTAACATGCACGAAGAAGATTACGTTACACAGATTCAACCAATAAAGCTGAAACTCCTTTTAAACAGAACAAAAATGGGTGGAACTCCAAATTTGTGTTAATAACTTTAATTAATATATATGGTGGAGAAGAGTCGAGTTAGGCAAGGCACCAGTAGTAGTACACGTTGTGATTATCATACATAATTTAAATTAACAAACGATTTAAGACATAAACTAAAGTAGTACGTCAGGATTAAAAATATAATACTAAGGTGGAAAGTATTTTGGAAGATATAGTTGCTAAGCGAATTTTTACTCATTAGGCTTTTGCCTTCACGCAACCCACCAAGAAATATCAAAAACTTTATGTTATTATGGTTATATAGTTTAGTGCGAGAACTTCAGAATTACAGGAAAAGCTTTAGCTATACAATTGTTTGATGTAAATAAATGCAATCGAATCTTCATAATTAGTAGAGTAAAATATGTCGAGTTCTCTTGGGTCAACACCTGTTCTTAGTAAAAAAAACACTTGTTCTCATTATAATTCCTTTTTCATTACGCGTATTTTTATGTTTTACCATTTCAACTCTACAGAACTTAATAGCTGTTACAAAAGTTGTTGAAATGATTATTTAGTGAAAGCTAAAAGCTTAATTAAGTATTCAGTTAATTTTGGATTGTAACATGTAGAGACATTTTTTTCGACGACATGTAGAGACATATATAACCCACGATTGTGGTTCAAACCTCGAAAAGGGCATGAACAAGATTTAAATCAAATTAGCAACAATTTGTTTTACCAAAAAAAAAAGTGCATGAACAAACCTCCAACTTTTAGTCACCAGTGAATCATATTGGCATCATTGTTTCTTAAAATTTTCATTTAACTTTAACATAAGCAGCTTTTGGATTTTCCATAGGGGCAACCAACTCGTTATAGTGGCAATTTGGTTCTACAGGTTTGGAGGGGCCCCTTGTTCTCATAGGCAATTTGAAACCTATTTTATGTTTTTTTTTTATTTTAAGAAAAATAACCTTTGTAATGTTTTTTTTTTGCTAAAAACCTGCTAAAAACCTTTTTAGTGTTTTCCATCTATTTTCTTTTATGTTCTGTCTAAATATATTGTTAAGTCTTTGACAAAGTTATGGAAGGTAGGGCTATTATAATTTATAATTATAAAACCCATTATTGTTTAAAAAAAGCTTTTATAAATTTTGTGATACACATATTATAAGAGTAAAGTGTTGGATAAATAATACTGCCGGCGATCGTCCATTTTTAAAGGTCAACCTTGTTATGACTATAGGAACATAAAAGTATTTTTAATGGAGGATTCTAGCTAAGGTTTTTAATATACTTTCGGTTGAGTTCTCGTAGTTTTTTAAAATATACAATTAAATACTAATATAAATATATATTACAATTTTTTTTATTAGAACCTCCATGGGAGGTACTCTAAGTTTCGTGCTACTAGCTAGCTTTTCAAATTAATTTAGTTTATTTGGTATTATATAAATTCACTGCAAATTGAAATAATAGTGACGAATATAACATCATAATTTAACACTTGAGGATCTGTCGATTTTCGTTATAATCTCATTGCATATGTATAACTTCATTTTGTCCAATACCCTCAATATTTTTTTTTGGAGCAAGAACCCTCAATACTATCTATGATATTATAAAAGAAAATACAAGGAAAAATAGTTTACTTTGTAGAGTTATAAAGTTGCATGATGAGAGTGTTCATGTTTTATTGGAACAGGTAAAAGAAGGGTACGAAACGGAAACAACGCACTTGCATGTGAAAACCTGGTGCTACTTTGAATTGAAACCCAAGTGGCATGTTTTTGTTATTTTCTCCTATTTTTTAGTTTTATTTAAAGTTAACATGATCACGCCAAATTTTGAGTTTTGTGACTTTGTCACAGAGGTACTAAATATATCTACAAAAAGAGCCGTATTAGGTAGGTATATTACATGTAAATATGTATAATAACTTGCTTTACTTGATAAACTAGATTTTGACCCGCGCTTTTGAAGCGCGGGTATTTTACGATGAAAAATTTCACTAATAATTTAACAAATATTTTGGTAATTTTTAAAGAGTATGTATTTAAAATATTTTTGCATTTAAATCAGTATTTTTAAATTCAACCCGACTGTGATTATACCGGTTAATCCGGAGATCTGACAATTCAATTTATGTTTTTAAAATATTCATATTAAAAAATCACTAAAACCCGAGACTAACCGATTGAACTGATGGATGACCGATATGTAATCTAATCTATCTTATTAAAACAGAAACATTACAACTTCTTCTAGATAGATTTTAAAATTGGACCTTATGTAATTAATGTTATATTAATCTACTTATTATTAGACATGTCTTTTAAAAATAATTAATATCAACCATTATCATAGTTTTTCACTTCTTACCTTATTATTATATCTACTATGCATGTTTCTTTATATTGCATATATTTTATTATAAGCTAGATACATCCAATAGCATATTATATTATGAGATAGATTATTAATAATACATCTACTAACATATAATACTATACGACAGATTACTAATAATACAATATATTATATGTATTTATTAACTTGCATCTATCAATATTATCAATAATATGAAGACGACTAACTCTATACTTTGAACCTATAGACCATGATATATACTAATTTATAACAAAAATGATATTACTGTTACAAATTAGTTTTTATAAAAATTATTTATAGCAGTAATTTGTTATATAAGATAAATTTAATCAAAACCTAATTTTTTTTTTTCTGTTCAGAAAAAAAAGAAACTTACGAATACATACCATTAAGTTAGCCAAAAATCTTCCGAATAAATAGTAAATCTCACCAACCCAGAAAAATGAATTAAAAATATAACAAAAGATATTATGTTTGGAATTTAGCTCATTGGGTCGGGTATAAATCTGTTCTTTTCAGGTATGAGTTCTTCGAATTCTCAACATTTGGATCTAAGTAGGTATTTGATTTTTTTTTTGTCCGGATCGATTTTTTTTTGTTCCGGATCATTCTAATTTTTTTATATTATAAATTTTAAGTAATATAAAACATGTGATAAACCCGCGCAGGCGCGCGGGTCATGATCTAGTTAGATTTAAATTGTAATAGTTTCATAATTTGTAATCTTATAATCAAAATTTTAAAGTTCACTATTTTGCAATTTATAAAATTATGACGTTTCTACAAAATTTTAAAGAGAAAATGATAGATATAAAATAACTAAGATTAATTATTGTATTATTTGGAAACATTGATAGTAGTATAAAAATATATTGTTTGGAAACATTGATAGTAGTATAAAGAAATAAGTATATTGTTTGGAAACATTGATAGTAGTATAAAGAAATAAGTATATTGTTTGAAAACATGGATAATAGTATAAAGAAAGGAACATTAGTGATTTAATGTATGTTTAACTATAAAGTATAAAGGTGTATTTAATTTAAAAACTTACAAAATAAATGTTAGATCCAACATAATGTTTCTGTTTTAATAAGATAGATACTCCCTTTCAATACATGATATTTTAGGTACTTTTGTTGTTTTATAAAAGATGATATTCTCACATACTTAGATAACTTTATCTTTTATCAAAAATTATGAAACTAATTAAATTTTTAATATTTATATTTAAAAAATAAAATTTTAAATATTATTTTTGGAAAAGTTAAAATTTTAATATTTATATAATACTGTAAAACATCATCTAATATGAAACAGAGAATATATGCTACAGAAAAAAAAGTTTTTGGTTAACGAAAAAATTAATTCACAATCGAGAAAAATCTGTTATAAAACGCATGCTTAGTTACCTAGCTTTGAATAAAATGGATCTTTTGGAGCTTTTATTAATGAAATAAAAATGTACTTAACTGTAAAATATTCTAAAATATATTATAAATGTAAGAATCATTACTGAAACGTAATATTATTGTTATGTTAAAAAATTTGAATAACTCGAATACAATTACGGTAACAAAAATGTTGTAGAACCTGTCCGACTTAAAAACAAATAATACAGCAATAATATTTTTAACAAATAAAAGACAGAAACGTGGCGAATTAGGCGGTAATCTTGTTAAAATAAACTACGGAAAGAAGTAGTAAAGAAGGAAACAGAGGATATCCACAAAACCAGACCCCAAGTATTGGAAATTTTTTGAATGAACCAAACTCAGTTTAACACACACAGAGTTTATAACGTAACAGACTGTGGTAACATTCTAATGTTACAGATCCAAGATCAAATGACACGTGTCGTAATCGTAATATCAGGTTAGTCTCGTGTGTTTGAGAGTTTCAACATCGCAATCCTGACCGCAGGATTATTTCTCGAAGGGTAAAATAATCAGTTTAAATATCTGATCGGACGGTTCAAAATCGTTTTACTCTTTCCCTTTATATTTCGTCACTATCACCCCCTAGAGAAAGCAACTTCCTCTTTTCTCTCTCTAGTTTTCTTTCAGACCATCTAATCTCTCTCTCTCTCTCTCTCTTTCCAATATTATCATATGCGTTTTTAAAATTCCGATCTCTTTCTTTATTTTTCTGAGGCTTTTTGGAGAGATTATAAATGGCATCTGGATATCCCGGCGGCGGAGGCGGACCGGAGTTCTACGGCGTTGGTGGTAGATCTATGCCTGGAGGTCCCATGAACTCCGGTAACAACATCAATCCTCAGATTCCCGGAATTTTCCTGGATCAGATCGGAAACAGAATCTCAAGTGGAAATGGAAAACGTACCTTAGCTGACTTTCAAGCGGCTCAGCAGCATCAGCAGCAGCAGTCGTTTCATAACCAAGCCGCTATCAACGCGTTTCTTCTAAGGTCCGTGAAGCCTAGAACGTTTCAGTCGCCCGCGATCGATATGAGTTCGTTCGGTGGCTCTTCTCAGCGTTACGTCTCCTCGCCCTTCCTTCCGAATCTCAGGCAGCAATCGGATTACATGGCGTTAACCGGGGTGGTTCCGTGTATTGAACCGGTTCAGAGCCTTAACCGGGTGGAGGAATCGTCGGAGAACATGTTGAATAGTTTGAGAGAGCTTGAGAAACAGCTTTTAGATGATGAAGGCGGTGATGATGACGTGTCTGTTATCACCCACTCCAACAGCGACTGGCTACATGGCCTCATGACACCCAACCCGGTTCTCTCTTCTTCTTCACCAAGCTCCTCTTCCTCCTCCTCTTCGCCTTCGACAGCTTCAACGACCACGTCGGTGGCATGCTCGAGGCAAACCGTGTTGGAAATCGCGACGGCGATCGCTGAGGGGAAGACGGAGATCGCGTCGGAGATTCTCGCGCGTGTTTCTCAGACGCCGAGCCAGAGGAGGAACTCTGAGGAGAAGCTGGTGGATTTCATGGTGACGGCGCTTCGGTCTCGGATCAATCCGTCAGCTGCGGAGAGCTCTGCTCAATTGTACGGGAAGGAGCATATACTCTCCACTCAGTTGCTCTACGAGTTGTCTCCTTGTTTCAAACTCGGTTTCATGGCGGCTAATCTCGCCATCCTCGACGCTAACGACGACGCGACGTCGTTTCACGTCGTCGATTTCGAAATCGGTGAAGGTGGTCAGTACTTTAACCTACTCCACGCGCTCTCCACGCGCCGTAACGGTAAGAACCCTCCGGTGGTCAAGATCACCGCCGTGACGAACGTAAGCGACGCCGGCGGCGACCGTGGAGAGGGGAGGTTGAAAACCGTCGGAGATCGTTTGAGCGAACTCGGTGATCGACTCGGTATCTCTTTGAAGTTTAATGTGGTGGCGGGTTTAAGACTCGGCGGCCTGAGCCGTGAGTCACTCGGATGCGATCCCGACGAGGCTTTAGCCGTCAACTTGGCTTTCAAACTTTACCGTGTTCCGGACGAAAGTGTGTGCATGGAGAATCCGAGAGACGAGCTTCTCCGTCGCGTGAAAGGACTCAATCCTAGCGTGGTTACTTTAGTTGAGGAAGAGATGAACTCGAACACGGCGCCGTTTTTGGGCAGAGTTAGCGAGTCGTGCGCTTGTTACGGCGCTTTGCTTGACTCTGTTGAGTCCACCGTTCCGAGTTCTAACTCGGACCGTGCCAGAGTGGAGGAAGGGATCGGTCGGAAGCTGATAAACGCGGTTGCGTGCGAAGGGATCGATCGGGTCGAGCGGTGCGAGGTTTTTGGGAAATGGCGGATGAGGATGAGCATGGCTGGGTTTGAGTTGATGCCAGTTAGTGAGAAGATAGCCGAGTCGATGAAGAGTCGACTCAGTAACGGAAACAGAGTCCACCCGGGTTTTACCGTTAAGGAAGAGAACGGAGGTGTGTGCTTTGGTTGGATGGGACGGACACTCGCTGTCGCATCCGCTTGGCGTTAACTTCACACTATTTTTACCTTCTTTTAATATTACTATTATTATTGTTGCTATTAATTTCGGGATATTCTGATATTATTACCATTGTGATTTTCGTTTTCGAAGTGTATTAAATCTTAAAAGATTGAGGATGGGGGAGAAAAAGGAAAGGTAGGAATCTTATGTAAAATGGATTTTAAATATTTTTACTCATAATAAAAGAAAGAATGATTGGGTTTCAGGGAATTTCTTAAGATTATTTGATATTCTATTGTTGTGTATCTTGTCAATATCTTACAATCACTAAGATATTACAGAATTTATGCCCTGAAAGCTAATATCTGATACACTTTGCGGTAGAATCTCGCAGTGTAGCAAATAACAACTTGACAGATAATGGTTCTTTGGCATGATACCTACTAATGATTTATCAGACCAATTAAATACTTTTTCGATTATAAAGCAATAATTTATTAAAAACTGCATGATCAAAGGCATTTCTCGTATTCTAATGACATTGTAATTTTGTATCGAAGCAAATTACTCCTTACTGAATTTTGGTATAAATATCTCTCAGTATGAGTTATATGATAAACTTGTCGTGCCGAATATGAAATCTTTTTGTCTTACAAATCGAGATTATATAATATAACTATATTATGCGTATGATAAGCGCCAATCTTAACATGGCAGTTTTAAAGCCAGTGAAATATGTTGGTGAGAATATAATACAACATTTTTTCGAAATTGGAGGAAAGAAGATACCATATGGTGACTTTTATTGTGATGGACCTCGTTGTTCAATTATTTAAACACTAATGAAAGTTGGCGTTGTATGGGTCCATCTCCCATGGAGCTCGATGTTCTTGTTTTATACTATTTTTAATTCAAATCTTAGAACATTCACCTTTACGCAAAACTTGAAAACTCCGTGTCCTTGGAATATTTAATGCATTATATGAAATATACAAGCCTGGTCATTATAAAAGATAATATTATTATTCTTTGATGCAAGCTGTTTGCGGCTAAATATATGCATAATCTCTCCAAAGACCTCACTTCTTATTTATTGATTTATTCTTACTTGTTGTTAATTAAGCTCATTTAATTCCAGTATACGCAACTTAAAACCGTGTGTAGTGTTTAATTATGTTATACGTAACTTAAATACTAAAAGAGCCGATGCCAAAAAAAAAACCAGTAGAGCCATAACTACAGGATCAACGGCTGATCAAGTATATTTGATGTTTTGCCTTAGAACATCTCCAATAATATTTCAAAATAAAGAAAAACATCAAAAAATGAGGGAAATTCATTTCCAATGATACTTCATTTTGAAGAAAAAATGAAGATGTGAACAATATTCCTTCAAATTTGAGAGAAAACTATTCACAACCTCATTTTGATGTCAAAGTTTTTTTTATTTACATAATGTATCATTAACTTTTTGCAATCTTTATTTTATGCATAAACAAAACATTAACACTAAACATTAATACTAAACATAATTTTTATAACTTTATATCCAATATGTATATACTGATTAAAATTCTTAAAATACAATAACCAATAATTAGTTATTGAAATATTATTTATAATTTATAATTTTGTAAATTATAATATATAATTAAAAGAAACTTATTTCTCTCTTCGAAATGCTTTGATTGACCATTTGTAAAAAAAAATATAGTAACAGTACTGTTTCAATAAAATTCAAATATTATTTTGTATGTTGTTATGTACCTTTATTAATGTAATAAATACTTGCTTTTATAAGTTAAAGTTTTGTTAAATTATAGAATTTAAAAATAAGTGAATATAATCTAAAATCTTATAAAATAAAAAGATTTTATTTGCAATAAATAAGAAGTTGAATAATGAATATAATAATAATTGAGGAAGAAATGAGGAAAACCATTGGAGTAATTCACAATTTTATTTTGAATTTACTTCATTTTGAAGGAAAAAATGAGGGAAGCCATTGGAGATTGTCTTATACTAGAAATTTCCTAATATGTATGATGAATAATCTATGTTGTGGTTAAACGTGCGTTAAACTAACCCACATATTTCTGAAAATCTGAAGGCAGTAGTCAATTGCACACGTTAGTTTTTCTATCTTCCATAACTAACCGAGTAAAGTAAGCGTTTAATAAGAGCATTAGTTTATAATAAATAGAAAAAACAATTCATTTATTCATCCAAAATCTCATGAGGTCGTAACATATCCGGTCCTATCTGAGTTGTGATGTAACAAACTTTCCGATTACGACACTATATTACACATTCATAAGAAATAAATGAAGACTGAAGTTTATATTCATTTAGTTAGAGAAAATTCAATGAAAAAATTGAAATAAATGTAAAAGTTCAATCTCTTTGGTCATTTACGACAACTCAGTGAACTCACACATCTTATGCAGTTGACGTTGGCATATTTTTCCACTTGCTCTGAAGGAAGGAGTGAAACTGCAAAAAGGTAACAAAAGGCTTTACACACGCTTGCAATAAATGTAATATGATGAGAGCCATGCATATGGCATATACGTATACTATGTTGGCCAAGTGCATTATATTGGACAACTAAATAATCATTTTGATTAAAATGTACGACATATTTTATTATTTTTTTTTTTTCCATAGTTGGTAGTTCTTTTCTTCTAACACTGAAATTTCCATTAGCAGAAGGCTACATAGAGAAAGTACAGCTTTGGGATACAGGGTTGGGAAACAAAGCCAGCAGAACCATAAATAGTTGGTGTAGTTCTATATAAATAAATAACAGAACCGTGGAGTTAATTTTATATAAAAACAATTATGTTTTTTTTTTCTAAGGCAGCCAATAGAATGTAGGAGATGGTTATTCTGAATTCTATACATGTGATGGAAGGCCATGCGAAATCATAAAAATAATGAAGTTTTTTTTGAACTGGAAATAATGAAGTTTTATGAGTTCAGATGTTTCCCAAAACAAACACTCGAGCTTGGAATTAGATTAGTTTTAATTAGTCAACCGTTGATATTCAAAGTAAACTGAAGTATATTAAGAGTGCGATCATATAACCTGTGACACCATGCTTAAAATTTAAAGAAGGGAACATCGGTTACAAACAAAAACAAGGAAATTAAAGAAGGATGATGTAAAATATATAATTGATAGCAATACTTTTCTCTTAAAACTTATTTTAAAATGCAAATGGCATTTTAGTTTAAAGTAAAAAGACATTTTTTTACCTTTCATGATATTAAGTTTTTTTTTAAAATAATATATAAATCTTTGTACGTTACTTTATCAATCCTATAACCGATTTATAAAGCTTTATAAATATTATAATATTTTTAATGATTAATAAGGTTTAAAAAAGATTTGATTAAATTTTTTAATTATTATTATTTGTTAGGGTAAAATAATGCAAGGTTATTCGTGATACTACGGAAAAGACGTAAAACAAAAACAAGAAAAGTAGATCAAAGATATTTTTCTGTAACTATGTGATCAAAACTTTCTAGTAGTAGAAGGAAAGTATGACCCGATGGCCGGAAATCTTATAAACACGAAAAGAAAACCGGCGTTTTACTCTAAGCAGGAAAATTGATTTCATGAATTAGTTATCCTCAACACTATTTAAAATTTAATATAACTTAGAAATCTTAAGAGATTTGATATTTTGCAATAGCTATATAATACACAGGTATCATTTTTGCCAAATATCAATCAATTTATTATTTCTAAGTTATATTAAGTTTTAGATAGTGTTGAAGATAATTAATTAAGGATCTATAAATTAGTTATATAAACTAATGTGTAAGTATTTATAAGTTAGTTTAAAAGGCTTATAAATCGATTATAAGAGTTTTAACAACTCATAATAATTTTTATAACATTTAATGATTTTAGTGACAAAACCCTTCAACTATTTTTGAATCGGAAGAAAAATATTTTAGTTAGGTTTTTCAACATTTTAAACTCTCAACTTTAATTCCGTTAACGTCTATCACTCTATAACTAAAATATTGTAACCGAGGATGACATACACTAACATAATTGAAGTTGAAGGTTTGTTTTGTGGTTTATTACTAAAAATCTCTTTCTGAATAAAGAAAGATGTTAATATTATATCTAGAGGTTATTTGTGAAATAATAATAAAAATTAGTTTTTAGAAGAGAGGACAAACAAAAGTTTTTGAAAGAGAAGATAGAGAGAAATGGAAAAAGAAAAGAGGAGAGAGGATCTGATTTTAGTTTAGTTTGTTAATTTTTGTTTTTTGGGTTATTAGATGGCATTTCTGTAACATTTATCAGATATATGTTTGTATAATTTAGTACACCTCCAACAATAAACTGTAAGAAAATAGTTATTGAATTTTTAAAATAGTCACTAAATAATGTGGATCGAATAAAACCATTACTATAATAAAGTATTTGAATTTTCAAAATAATAGTGACTTGGGCATGCAGACAAAATTTAACAAACTTATATTTAAAATAAGAACATAAATCAGGATAACAAGTTAATTAAAAATATGTGCACGCATCATTCACATAGATATATTCCATCAAGTCAGGGGATTCATGCATAATACTATGTGCTCCTCCTGCGGAGCTCTGGAAACCACTGACCATACTCTTGGTGCACACTCCCTCCTGTCGGAGTTCGAGGTAACCTATTTCCCTGGATCGTTTGGAGCCTATGGATTGCTCGCAATAAGCGCATCTTCGAGAACCGCATTACTCCTCCAAAGGAAATTCTATCTTCAGCCATTCGATCTCAACGTGAATGGGAACAGGCTCAAATCGTTACCCCTATCTCCACTATCATTGCTGCCCCTCAGATGCCACGAATCGCAACCGCCACTACATCAGATCCCCCACCCTCCTCCACTGTGTTCTGTAACACGGACGCGGCTTGAAAGGGAGGATCGGCGGGTCTAGCTTGGATCTCTTTGAGAACTCCTCCGGTGACCCCGCGGCGGAACTATACCATAAAGGTATCTCACTGCAACACGTTTCCTCCCCTTGCATGGCGGAAGCCCTAGCGATTAGAGGAGCTCTCTTCCACGCGGCTTCGCTCAGCATCACCAATATCTGCATAAGATCAGACGATCAGACTCACAAGAGCTCGTTCGAGCAATTAACCAGAGGAAATCGACGATGGAGCTCTATGGGGTTCTATCCGACATCTTCTCTCTGGCTCTATCTTCATCATCGCCTTTTTCATTCTGTCGCTTTGTTTTCGTTTCTCGCTCTTTCAATGGGCCGGCCGACAGGCTTACTAAAGCCCACCTTGTTTTTATGTAATTCTGAACCTTAAGCCTTGGGCTTTTTAATGAAGTTAGTTGCACAAAAAAAAAGATATATTCCATCATTTCATCATTCATATATCACCAGCGCCAAAATGTTGTTGTTATTTCTCTATCTAAAATATTCTTTTGTATGTATTCTAAAATATGAAAATTGTTGAGAAAAATGAATATCCTATTTCCAGTGGTGGTTTGGAGTCTCGGGAATTCAGTGAATTGGTGATTTGCAAAGCTAATGTAGACGGTATCAATCAATTGGAATACCTCTTTGTGGAAGTCAAAATTACCGAGCGTGATCTCATGTCATATCAAAGATATCTTTTCCATTTGGCAATATTCTTCTTTCGGTCAAGCTCTGTTATTTGTAGTTGCAGTTAAGTTTTGAGAGACATTTTTGTGTGTAAAAATGATGATTTATGTGTAAAGAGGTCTTTTTGTCACTGTGTGTTAAGGGGTCTACTACTGATTTATAAGAGAGAAGACCACGATTGGATTCACGGTCCATGTAGGTGCCAATATCAGTCATCTGAGACGGAGGCTCTAGGAGAAATACTCTATTTCGAGCGTCATATGAGTGATACGAGCAGTAAAAGCGCCTCAGCTTCAAGTGAAACAACGTCCAACAAACATGTTAGTTGAACCTGTAAGTCTTATTTCTTCATCTGATCAGTATCCATCAAGTGAGAGAAAGGATAAGAAATGAAGATTAGGATAGAAAAGATTATAGGAAACAAAGAAAGTGATGAGAGAATGTTGTTTGTGCGAGTTCTCTTCCTCCATCCTTATCTCTAAAATTATTTGTGCTTTATGAACTAATTTATTGTTTCATTGTAGTGACCTACGTGTCGGATCTCTTCTAAAGTATTCTTGGGACCTTTACATTACAATAGTTTTCAGACACTATGTTCACCCGTTTCAGAATCTTAAAATGCTCATTTTCGTATGATCAGTTAAATTTGCAAATATTCCAGTGCTTGGCCCACCATGCCTATCGACCTGAAATGCTGTATCCGTCTATGGTGTACAAATTTGTCTGTCTTTATAGTAATGACAGAGATAATGTGGGCGACGGTACGACATGTGATCTTTTACTCATCATTTTCATCTCCTTCATGACACAACACAACATAAAAACTGTTTCGTTTCAGAACTGTTTCAGGCAGTATGAGTTACACTAAAACCTTGATTTATACAATCTAATTACGTAAGTGTCACTAATAAGTAATAAATGTTGCTGAAAATTTACTTTTCCATTTTGAGGACTTGGAAATATTCTCTTTTGGTGTTTTACGTTTTCTCTTCTTCTTTTGGGTTTGCAAAATCATTCATTCTATAAAGAGAATATGTGGCCTTCTTGACTCTTGAGCGGGGTGAAAGGAAACGGAGCTGATGTTTTTGGACTTGACTGGATTGTAGATATGGCTGATGGAAGGAGTCAATTGAGGAGCGATGTTAGAGTGCAGGTAAATGTTGATCCAGCTTACCTGTTCTCTTCGCTTCATGCTTTAGCTGAAGAGATTCATAAAATCGTAGGTGGGTAGTTTACTTTACTGAGCTGAAAGTAGTAATGCTTTATATTAAACTCAAGAAGCTGAAAGAAAATGTATGTCAGACTGGTAAAGAGTATTGGACCAGAAGGCTTATACTCAAACTAGCACACGGTGTCTTCGTAGGGACGACAAAAGAAGCCATGGCTAGTTTCTTCGGAACTGTGAAGAGCTACGCTTAACACTTTTCCAAAATCATGTTTGTGCAGAAAAGCTGGACATATGTATCATTCTTAGAGATTTTAGTTTGTGATAGAGTTTATTGTACGTAGTTATATTTTATGTGAAAAGTGTTGAAGTTCATATGATCATGTATCTATCTAAATTGTTTGTTTCATAGTTTCATGAAAAGTGTTGATGTCTTTAGTTGATTAAAATTCATATTATAATAAAATTTATGTCTAATGCAGATGTAATTAGCGAAATAGTTAACTTTGATTCTCTTCAGAACAAAATGATGAGAAGCAAAGAGAACACTAAACTAAATCGTAAATTTTAGATAATTTGTTTTATATATTTAGTAATTTTTACTGACATTTCTATTAAAATTTTATTATATACAATAAATGTTCATTTTACGTGTACACTATGGGACAATTATATAAAACAATTCCAAGACTATGCTATGATTGACATGGCTTGATAGAAGTCCTATTCAAATATAGTTTGTAAGAAAAAAATATGGAAAGATAGTTCGTCTAACAAAGGAGTTAAAATATAAGAGTATAAAATGTAATTTTCAATTAAATTTTCGATGTTTGAAATTCAGAAAGAATAATACAAATCTTAATTTTAAATTTGTAAAACAAAATATATATGCAATTAAAAAAATATGCTGTTGATCTACCCTTGAAAATAACTACACACTTTCTAGCAAATGTGAAGTTCAACCTGATTTTGAATAATCTTACATTAGATTTGATAAACGAGTTTAAACCAAAATAAATAATTTCAAGTTGTTACAAAATTATATTTATACTAAATACGTTTAAAATTTATTCATGCTCACAAAGAAATCTTGAGCCTTAAGTTTTGTTAGTGCAAATTTACAAAACAAAATTCCATTTTTTGATATATTTTTGTTTTCTTTTTTATATTTAAGTTTTGATATATTAATCACAAATCAAATACATGAACTAACGTTATTATGTGTTCTCGGATTTGTTTTTTTGAAACACAAACAATTATACCACTAAATTATACCAGACAGTAGAAGTTAGGTCGAGACTGAGTCTGGGTTTGGAGTTGAAAAAAATTGTTTTCATTTGAAAAATAAATCATAATCATTAGAATATATTTTAAAAAATTTGCATGTATGTTATCTTTTGACTCATACAACCGGTCAGTTAAGTAAAAGAAAAAATAGAAATTTTAATTATTCATATTATACAGAGTATATCACAGCGACCTAATCAAATTGGATATATATTGAATTATTATTTGTTTGAACGTCATGCAAATTTAAATTAATTATCTAATTATTTGAAAATAATATAAAAAAATATTTATTATATATAATATCTAATCTAGAATATTTTTATTTCAAATGGAAAATTATTATATATAAAAAATTGTAAATAGTGTTAAAATTTAAAAAAATAAAATAAAATAATAAAAATGTCCCATTTGAATTTAGAAATCCATATTAGAAACAGTAACTAAATTACAGTTTCCAGCCCAAATAGTCATGTGGATCCAAACAAAACAAGTAAAATATATATTGGATTCTGGACCATAAGAAATTTTTTTAAAATAAGTCCAATTTGACATAGATTGAACTTGGGTTAGGAGTGTCAAGATGGAATTTTAACAAACTGAACTATGTTGGTTGGTGAAACTTGGTCAATAACAGTTTATGCGGGGGTGATTGCTTACGATTTAACTAATAACTTTAGCTTTAATTTCTTTCTACAACCAAATAAATTGTCAATCATGTTTTATATAGCTTTTAAAAGTAAAGTCAAAATAATAAAATAATAAAATAATGATTGTAGGAATTTTATTTTCTAAAGCAAAAAAATACTGTTGTAAAAATATCTTTCCTTTTTATTTTATTTTCATTTAATTCCTATAACTAAAATAGATATAACTACATAAAAAAAATCTAGAGACTAAATTCTACAATAAATTCTCCACAACTACAACCAATCGCCTGGTCCGAAGACACGAAAAGTGTGCAACCTAAAAACCAAAATCCATAGCTAAAATGTCATTGTCCTGTTTCTTACAAGAAGATTTGTTTCCAAAATTAGTTATCCTCAGCATCTCTGATACTAAATTAGCACTTAGTGTCTTCATAATTATACTTTGATATGGTCATAAGTATATTTAAACTAAGATATATGTATTTTAAAAACTAAGAATTATAAAGTAGAGTTAAGATTTTAAACGAGTATTAGTTGCAGCTTTATTTTTTGAATTACAAGAAATTGTTGTTTTTGTTTTTCCTTGCATATATTTCCAATTGAGGTAACCATACGCTTGTTCTTATTCCAACTTTCTTTATTTTGATGACTCCCTAATTTAAGAATTAAGTGCAACAAAAATTTATGACATGAGTCATCTAGCTAGGACTACACATAAAATTTCTGGTTGACTTAAGTCTATTTGGTTTGACAACATATTTTGTGAGGAAAAAAGGAAAAAAACAAATTGGAAACTTAGAAATAGAATGATATACTTTAGATACACTTTCATTTTCATTTTGAATGGTAATATTCAATTTGTTTCTTTTTGCATGCAATATCATACGTTTGACTTATAACCAGAACCATAGATTTTGAGATCTAAACAGTATATAAGTGTTCAAACTGAAGAGGGCTGACCACATAAACATACTTGCATTGGTTCTTATAGTTGGTAAGAATATATCTTCTTTCTCAATAAGTCTGTCAACTATTTCTTTATTTTTGCTTCTCGGCATGCTTTTCATCACCAAATGATAATGTCGTCAACATTGTTTATGCGTACATTTTGTTTTTTGTTTTCCTGAACACTTGCAGGTGCTTAAGGTTTCGAAGAAGAAGCGTATATAAAGGTAAACCGATACTTACTGTATTCAAATCATTTATGTATAATTATTATATATTCTTATTGCAAACAGAGATATCGGTTTTTGAATGACCAAGAAAAAAGATTAGTATTGGATCAATTGTGAGTATTAGTATTATTAGTTATCATTCTATGAATTTGTATTCTATGAAATTTGATAGAGGGGAAATTCATCCAGATATCAAATCCATGTTACCATTCTCTAAAATCTGTGCCATCTAGATATCTATAGATTTAGATTCATAGTTTAATATATGAACTAGTGGTCCCTCTGATTCATCTATGTACGACTATGTATGATAGGCTTAGGAATCGATATATTTCATGATTGAAAATGAAAGAAGTTTTGCAATGACAATATTTTTTGATGGATCTTGCCTTCTTACTCGGAACACGGCTGATGAAAATTTTAAAATCTTCCCTTTTGATCAAGGGTGTGCTGACAATGATCTGGATTCAGATCTAACTGGATTAAAACTGAAATAAATGCTAGATTGTTATGCTTTTAATACCAAGAAGGCTGTTAAAATGTTTTCTAACTGGTTTTCTAGCTATGAAGTATGTCTACAGTGAACATGCTGTAATAGACAATAGACGATAGATCCTGGTTATGTTTTGTATTGTTTCATATATGGTTTATTAATGAAATATTATTATTTTCTTCCAGGTGAACACAGCGTGCATAGAAGCATGACAAAAACCAACCGTGATGAGCTTAAGAGTACCAATGACAGTGGGCTTCCTTGGATGGCGAAAGGTAGCCAAAGTTCAACCAGGCGTGACGAGAAAGCTATTGTACGAGTTGCAGACTCAGATGTTGAGAACAAAGACAAGAGTTCATCAGGCACAGTAGCAAAAGACTCAGAGCCTGGAAAGGTTTTTTCTCCTTTCCTTTTTGTTCCTCACTGTCTGATTACATTAATATATATATCTGATTCTGTCCTTTCTGTTTATGGCAGCTTCTAGGTCAGCATGTGGCAGAAAGAGGTGGGCGTGTTCCAATGAAGAAACGGGGAATCATGGTCCCCTCCCTGTCACCAAGAAAGTCATCTGGTCGACGTGGAATCTCAGAACATGTTTCGAAGTTTAACCCGAAGAATAATAGCAGTGGTCATGACTTTTCTGGTATTGAGATACTTGCTGATGCTGCTTGTAATTTGAGCAATGATCGTGCACCATCTGTTGACCGTCTGCCTGCAGAAGAACCTGTTGTTCAGCAGCAAGATGTCTCGACCATATTGCCCCATGCGGTTGATTCCACAGATCATGTGGTGCAACGCAAGAACGAAACTGTAGCTCCTCAAAAATCTTCGTTTGATTTGGCTGATGAGAAGGGTGTAGAACACATCATGGCGAGCGTAGGAGGGATGGTAGTAGCTACTGAAGGAGAAAGTGAAAGTGAAAATTTAGCACCTGATAGTGGAGTTTTCATAAGTCAGAGAAGTCATCGGCCAGTGGACCCACTGAGAAGAAGAATCTTAGATTACATTGGGACTTAAATGTTTCTATGGATGCTTGGGGTCCACCTTGTGATGTAGAAGATGATGCCTTTGAAAAAGATGTAAAGGGAGCAATCACAAATCCAATGCCCCCTAGAGAGAGCGAACCTATTGATGGAAGTAAGGACCATGTAGATGGGTTTGTTGTATCAGCTGGGCCAAAAAAGTTTTCATCACCATGTGGTCCTAAAGCTGAAGCAGCTGCTAGAAATGGCAATGAATTCAAATTTGACTCTAATTCCCCGCTTGAGGATGGAGAGTTAAGGGAGCCCTACCATTGTAGGAAAAACAAGGTTGAGGATGAAGAGACTGAGCCAGAGGATGAAGGATTATACCCCATGGCTGAAAGTAACGACAACAAGATGAAGGATTCTGGTAAGGGAATCTTTGAAGGGACTAAGTTGGGAGCACTAAAGTGTAAATCTCATGATGCATTGAGGATTGGAGAGGCTCGTGACAGAAGGAACACGGAAAAGAATGTTGGGGGTTACAAGAATGATTTGCATCTTAAGAAGCGGTCTTCTTCTTCTTCTTCTTCTTCAAGGAGGTATGCGTCAAAACCATTTAAGGAGTCGTCTTCACATGATGCCATCCCGAGGACAAGGCAAGTTTTTACTTTCCCTTGCTCAGTTTTAGATCATTTTACTTTTTAATAGTTCATTATTATTATTTATTTTTCTTGAATAGAATGTAAAATTAATTCACCCAAAAAAGACTGTTTTACATCACGTGCAACTTTAATAGTTCTCCTTTTTGTTTCAGATCTGATGATTATGAAGAGTTGAGGATGGATCCATATAAGTCTTCTGGGAGACATGAAAGGAGTTCTGGTAGAGGACATTTTAGCGGTTCAGGTTCAAGACCTCGCTATGTTTTCGAGCCTCCACGCCCTGATGATCGACGTATGATGGGCGGCTTTGATCGATCAGGATCAGAGTCCGGGCAAGGATCACAACCTGATGGCTATGCACGTGAGCGTTTCTCAAATGGGGGATACCGCGGTGGTCAGTTTAGAAGGTTTTCAAATGGTGAAGATCGTGGCTCGAGGGGCAGGCACGGTGATGATAATAACCAGTTTTCTGGTCGGATGCACAACTGGATGAGTGTTGGTAATAGGAGAGAAAGAGGTAACTCTCCGGTCTTTAGGAGATGTAGAAGTCGCTCTCCAGTCCCGTGGAACGGTCGAGGTATATTATCTCCTCCTCGTGATGGGTTTGGAGCCGAGGAGAGGATGATGGAGAGAGCGAGGTTTCCTTTCCAGAGACGGTTTCTTGAAGATCAAGAAACAGGTTTCATGTCACCTCCAAGAAACAGAATGCCTTCGCAGAGATTCTTTGAAAGGAGGAGCTATGATTCTGAAGCGAATCATAATAGCTTCAGGGAAAGGAGGTTTAGGCCTGACCAAAGACATGATGCTGGAAGTTCTTCGAGAAGACAGAATTCTGACAACAGCAACAACTTATACCCTTCAGACGCCAAAGAAGATTTGATAGTGAGGAAGATAGCACTGGCGGAAACAAGTTTGAGATGCGTCAGCAGCAAACTAGGCGGGCTGACCTCACGGAAGATGGCCGTGATCATGTTCAGTGGAGTAATGAGGGTAATGAGAACAAAATAACATAAGTGACTCTTTCAGTGTTTTGAATAGAACCTCTCTTTTATATTTGTTTTTGTTTTGTTTTGTTTTGTTTTGTTTGATTAGCACTTTCATTTTAAAACTATCTGTCTAATAAGAAGAAAAAGAATGTCATGACAATGTTTGTTGCTTTTATTTATGAGTCGAATGATGTTTTTGGTTTTTGAAGGAGAGTTTTTTTTTCTTCATTTTTCTTTTTTTTTTTCTTCAGGGTTTTAGGGTTTGTAGCTTTTATCTTCCTTTTGAAACCTTCATGCCAAATATCCTTCTTCTATTTTTTAATTATTATTTCGGCCCTTTTTAATTCGATTTTGTCAATAAATGCGCAAATTACGGTGAGGCAAAGAGTAATATTATGAGATAAGTATTGTGAAGATTCTACTAGTATAGGCAGCAGAAATTTATTCATTACATGCATAAAACTTGAAAATCAGATGAGTTTGAGGACTTATACTCCAAATACAATCCATAAAAATGTACCAATTGGCGATCCCAAATATTCCAACAACAATTCCAGGGACTATCTATGAGCTCCATCCTTATTTTGTATCCATTCCTGCAGCAGTCGTTAGGCGTCCAACATTTGCGAACCCAAATATTCCAACAACAATTCCAGGGACTATCTATGTCTTTACATCTTTTTGAAGAATTTCGAAGAACAAATTCGAAGAACTACATCATGTACATGTGGATCTAACAATGGATGGAATCAATTATATGAGAAATCATAATTCACCAAGAGTTACAGCTTTCACAGTCAAGATGAACATTAACGTGGCCTATCTTGTGCAAGTCGAGAAGATATTTTTCAAGCTAGTGTAAATCATCACCAACCCCTTGGTATCAATACCTATCAAGGCAAAACAAGATCTTTTGTGTATGCACTATGGTTACTTGGACACACGGTTGCAAAGTGTTACAAGTTTTATGGAAATATATCCTCCAAGATATAAAACACCAATTATAATAATTAATTAAAAAGTGACAACTGTATTAAACTTTAAATGAATAAATGACAATTGTTTAGTTGATATCATTGTCCTACAAAAGTTTTTTTTTTGTCAACATCCTACAAAAATTAAACACGGAAATCTAACCTTTAGATAGATAATAATGAAATACTATATTTTTTTACCTTCGATTTTCAGTTCCGTCATATAACGATGTTTTGATTTCATTAATGGAAACATGACAAACGATATTTGAACTCTTGAAGATAGCAAAACTGTTTTTCTTTGTCCGTGATTTCGTCATAATCTATCTTATTATTAATACTATTATTTGCGAAGTGATTTTTCGCAACAGAATTCTCACGTTAAAAATTAGAGAGGTTAATATCGATACCATCTTTAATGAATAAAATATATAATTAAGCTAAAAGTAAAAACGAAAATTAAATTATTTGATTAAATAATTGATTAAAATTAATAATAGTAAGATTTATCAAAAATCTAAAAATATTTTAAAAGATAAATATAATTCCGGTTAATATCAATACTACCCTTAGTGAATAAATATATAATTAAAACAAAAACGAAAATTATTTTTTTTATTAAATAATTGAGTAAAATTAATAATAGTAAGATTTATCCAAAATATAAAAATATTTTAAAATATAAATATAATTCTTATATGTATGTTGTGTTGTTATCTGAATTTTTTTAAAATATAAAGTTGAAAACCTAAAGTATATAACTAAATTATTAATCAAATAAATTTTTTAACTTTATATAATTGAAAAGAGAATATTAGGTGACTTTTAAGATTTATTTCAATATAATAAATATGTGTACAAAGAAATTTTCAAAAAATTATAATTAATATGTAAGAATTTTCAAACGAAATAAAATAATAATTTATTATCATAGTCTTTTAGTTAGTAACACATATATTAATGAGTAATTATAAAATATTTAGTAATAATTCGGGTTAATATCAATACTACCCTTAGTGAATGAATAAATATATAATTAAGATAAAAACGAAAATTATTATTTTTATTAAATAATTGTGTAAAATTAATAATAGTAAGATTTATCCAAAATATAAAAATATTTTAAAATATAAATATAATTCTTATATGTATGTTGTGTTGTTATCTGATTTTTTTTTAAAATATAAAGTTGAATACATAAAGTATATAACTAAATATTAATCAATTAAATTTTTTAACTTTATATAATTGAAAAGAGAATATTAAGTGACTTTTATGATTTATTTCAATATAATAAATATGTGTACAAATAAATTTTCAAAAAATTATAATTAATATGTAAGAATTTTCAAACGAGATAAAATAATAATTTATTATCATAGTCTTTTAGTTAGTAACACATATATTAATGAGTAATTATAAAATATTTAGTAATTATGATTTAATATAATAAAAACCAAACATAAAAACGAATTTAAGCTTTATGAAATCAGATAACTCATTAAAACAAATATAATAGAAAAGATAATTCATATACATATTTTGTTATTATCCAAGAATATATTAAATAAGATTAAACAATTATTTCTATATATATTATCATCTAAAAAGAATATCTTTTAATCATAAATAAAATTAATTGCAAAATATATAGTTAAAAATATTTCTACTATATATATATGAAAGCTTTTGAGAAATTAACGCAATAATGAATATATATTTTGATAGATAAATTTCATATATAAATAATTTGATCATCTGTAAAAACTTAAAAATCATTAATAATAACTTATCATGATATTTAATTAATAATTGTATAATGATTAGGCCCGCTTGAGCGGCACAACACCTAGTATTTGGTTATTTACAAGTCATTAAAGGAAATATAACTCAAGTATTATAGACTATTAGGATTCAAGTTTTTTCCGGAACAAGAAAACTATTCCGTTCTGTAAATCTTTTTCCTTTGTCATTATCTATTTGTCCCCAATAGAAATAAATTAGTTTTTTTTTCTATACACGTCTTGATAAACTGAAAAGTAAAAACTCTAATCCCAAAAGAAAAGGGAATTAGGAAACCCTCGCATCTCTATCATATATAAACACAAAACACACGAATACGATCAATTAGAGTCAGATCGCAAGCAAACTAGAACAGAGAAAAAAATATATAATTAGTGCATTCATCTCTTCTCTGATGTCTCTCGCCATAAAATTCTTGGTCCTCTTCTTTATCATTATTGATTTGTCCGTCGCAAAATATATTCCAAATAAAGATTCAATAATAAAACAAGATGATCAAGATGTGTATATGTCACAACTTCACTATTCCAATTTTTTCAAACAGAAGATTGAAGGATGGCAACGTGAAGCAGACGAGAGATACTCATCATGGACGAATAGCAACAACAAAGGTCATCTGGACAGGTCTTTTTTCTTACAAGGCGAAGCTCAAAATTACTTACGACATTGGAAGAAGTTGAAATATCGTAAGGGATACCCATACGCTGACTTGCAGAAGAAGATAGGCGTGTTGTGGCCACACCAAGTTGGAACTTGTCCTGAATTTGAAGCCCAACATCTGTTGACGTACATTATGCATGGTCTTAGTCGTCATGACTAGTGTGTGTTCTTACGATGACTTCATATTTTGTTTTAGGCAAAGTTTGTTTTCTTACATTGTGTTTGCTTTTGCTTTTGAGAAAATACAATTTTATTTCCTCACATTCATAACATTTTACAAAAATCTTGTTACACTTTTATACCAGAACAGAGTCGTATTTTTTTTATGATAAATGAAAGCTTCGTGAACTGATCTAGAGAAGCATGTGTCACCAATAATGCATCAACACTATTTCAAATAGTCAACGAGTACAAGAATAGGTGGGTTGTAAGTAAGTTGGATTCGCTGATTTGTCACACAATTCTCTCCGTCTTGATGGCTCCTCTGTTTTTTTCTTTCTTTCTGCCAGATAAGCAAGCTCACTATTGTTTTAAAACTCAGTTTCCGACTCTTAGCAACAAAAAAAAAGTTGGTTGATGGGTTAGATCGAAGAAATTTAAGATGTAATTGGTAACCATGTTTTATGAAAAAAAAGATGATGAATTTGCTATTCATGATAATTGATACCAGTTTAGTTGGTTTTTTTTGTCAAACTAGTAACATATGGACTCCACTATATTCCTCCATTTTCCTCATATAAAGAGGAATTAATGAACAAATATTTTCATTGACCAAAAAAAAAAAAAAAAAAAAATGAACAAATATTTTCTTTCTCTAGTTTTTGATATGGAACATTTGTTCCTCTTCATATCATTTATTTTGTTTCAATTCATTTCTTCGATTGAATTTTTATTCAACTTTTTTTTTTTCATTTATTCATTCATCAAGCGGTCACTAATTAATATTGGTATGTATTTGGAAAAAAAATATGATGCATTTCAAAGGGAAAAAACTGCATTACAATGCATTTTAATAAACGGGGTTAATTTAGAGGAAAAAAGATTAATTTTTTTATCGCCGTTAGAAAAGCATGTAAAATGATTTTATTTTTAGTACTTGAGAAGATAATTACGGATGTTTGTATCGATTTCCTTCTTTTTATCCTATTTCACATGATTTTTAGAGTATAACCTGAAATTTTAGACCTTTTAAATTATTCCTTTTTATAACAAAATTAGCAATACAGACAAGATATATACGTAAACGTTAAAAACCTAGTCTGTAAAAGAAGTGGAGAAGTTTTATTATATAAACGCAAACCTCTTTTGTGACCAAGGAAAAACACACACAAACTTCTATCATCAGGCTTAACCTAAAAAAACTAATCAATCTCTGCAACGATGTCTTCTGGCCATAAAAGTCATCATCCTCTTCATATTGGTTGAATCTTCTTGGGGAAAGTATTTTGTAAATCCGTTTGCTGCAAATCCGTTTGCTGATGTGGAAAAACAAATCAATCAAGGTAAGTCAGAGATTGACTATTTCGATATTTTGAGAGGGTTGATTAGAGCATGGCAAAGAGAAGCAGAGCAAAATTACCCACTTTGGACATCCGCCAATTACATGGAGCGAGCTTCATACTTACAAGAGAAAGCTCGAGGTTATGTTCAGCTTTGGGGGAAGTGGAAAAAATCATACGGGATACCCATTCGGTGACTTGCGGAACAAGCTTCAAGGTGACTTGTGGCCAATAGAGTATGGTGTTCAGTGTTATCAATCAGAGGGTCAAGTTATATTGACGTATCTTATATATGGCCTTAGTGTAGAAACTGACGTACATTATTTGCATTAGTTCCTTTGATGTTTGTTTTCTGTTTCAGAATTGCATGTTTTTCTTCAATTTTTCTTGTCTTAGGAGGTTTTGTTTTGATCCTTTCCTATGGCTCTTTTCTGAAATAAATATTTTATTTTTTTGTAAACTTATAAATATTTTTATTTTTACGAACATGCTTTGCTCGCTTTGAGATAGAGAATACAAGACATTGAGACAACGTATTGGAACATAACCTCAAAAAAAAAAAAAAAAAAAACGAATTGTCATGTGTAATGATGTCACATGATTATAATTTGTATGATCGATTTTCATGTCAACTTCACGGCCGGACATTGGAATTTTAACTTGGAATAAAATGTGAACTTTCTTATTCAATGGGCGTAGTTTTTCTTGACCTAGTAAAATAAAAACAAAATTCAACTAATCAACTCAAACGATTTTTACCCTTTTTATTTTATTTTTAACCTTACCTTTTTGCCTTACAATTCAACTGAAATTTTTTTGATTATACATTTATTACTGTAAAACTATTCTACAATGTAACAATTCTGTGTTCGTCATGGCTAAGTGGGATGTGGCCCAGTATATTACTCAGTCATCGTAAGAACACAAACTAGCCATGACGACTAGACCATGCATAATGTACGTCAACAGATGTGGGGCTTCAAATTCAGGACAAGTACCAACTTGCTGCGGCCACAACACGCCTATCTTCTTCTGTAAGTCAGCGTAATGGGTAAACCTTATGATATTTCAACTTCTTCCAATGTCGTAACTAATTCTGAGCTTCGCCTTGTAGGAAAAAAGACCTGTCCAGATGACCTTGTTGTGGTATTCGTCCATGATGGGTATCTCTCGTCTGCTTCACGTTGCCATCCTTCAATCTTCTGTTTGAAAAAAATTGGAGTATTCAATGTTAATAATCAGTTGGGCTTAACGGAGTCGGCCCACTTGAATGAAAGAAGCAAGAAGTCCAACAGTGAAGCTTTAGAGTTATCAACGGTCAAGAAGTCAAACAGGAACGTTGGTTGCAGAGTACGGTGTACGACGGTTCCAGCTCATGAAGTCAGTACCGTGAACAGCTTTGGATGTTTAACGACGTTAGCTGTCGCATAAGGACAAAACATAGAGATAAGATTTGCTTTTGTGTATATATTGGATCTAGGGTTGTAATGAGAAACCAAGTTGAATAACATTGAAAATTAAAGTTATCTTCTTCATCTAGTCTCATCTTCTCTGATCTTTATGGTATCAGAGCTATGGAAGACAATGATTCGTTCTCGTCTACCTCGCTCAGCATATCTCACTGCGTAACACTGAAGCTTTCATCCACAAATTACCTCTTGTGGAAAACTCAGTTTGAGTCCTTTCTCTCAAGTCAATCTCTTCTAGGGTTTGTCAATGGAAGCTCTGTTCGTCCGTCTCCCACTGTCACTGTTCGAAATGGAGATGAAACCGAAGAGCAAGCTAACCCTGAGTTTGTCAAGTGGATCAGGAAGGACCAACTCGTCATGGCGTGGCTTTTTGGTTCGCTAAGTGAAGAAACCCTTCGTTCTGTGTACGGACTTCAGTCGGCTCATGAAGTCTGGGTCAGTCTTGCTAAGAAATACAACAGAGTCTCTGCTACCAGGAAGCTAGATTTGCAGAGAAAGCTTCAAGGTATGTCTAAAGGTAACAAGACTATGACAGAGTATCTTGGAGAAGTAAAGAGTGTTTGCGACCAGTTGGACTCCATAGGTTGTACTTTGTCAGAACAAGAAGCCATCTATGGTGCTCTGGGAGGTCTCGGTAAGGAGTACGAGGCCATATGCACGGTGATTGAACATTCCATGGACACATCAGCTGAAATGAGTTTTGAAGACGCAGTCTTTTAAACTTGTTACATTTGACGACAAGTTGCAAGTCTACAATCAGTCAACAGAAACCACTCCTCATTTGGCCTTTGCTGCAGGTCGTGGTTACTACTCTAACCGTGGTAGAGGTTCAAACAGAGGAGGATACCGTGGAAGAGGTGGACAGTCTTACTCAACGCGTGGTAGAGGGTTCCAACAGCAGTTTGCTGGAGGTTCAAGCAGCAACACTCGTCCTACCTGTCAGATATGTGGACGTTTTGGACACTCTGCTGTACGCTGCTACAACAGATTCGATCAAGAGTTTGAAAGTCAAGACACTGTCCACAATGCACTTGCAGCTGTTCGTCTGACTGATCAAGAGCAACAGTCTGGTCAAGACTGGTTTCCAGATTCCGCAGCTTCAGCTCATATCACCAACAGTCAGTCTCAGCTTCAGTCTTCCGAGCCCTATCTTGGTAATGACCAGGTCATTGTTGGTAATGGTGATTACCTTCCTATCACTCATGTAGGTTCCATTGCGATTCACACTTCACAAGGTACTTTACCTCTCAGAGATGTGTTGGTTTGTCCCTCTATAACGAAGTCATTGCTCTCTGTTTCAAAACTCACTAAAGATTATCCTTGTGAGTTTACGTTTGATGATGAATGTGTGTGTGTTAAGGACAAGGGAACAAAAAGAGTGATAGCTCAAGGAAGAAGGGTTAAGGACCTTTATGTGCTGAAGGATATGCGGTTTAAGGCTTTCTACTCTTCAAGGCAGAGAGTCACAAGTGATGGGGTGTGGCATCAAAGGCTAGGTCATCCCCACAAGGAAATTCTTCAGCTTCTGGCCAAGAATAAATCTATAGTTTTGAATAAGAAAGACTGTTCTTTGTTTTGTGATTCGTGTCATCTAGGGAAGAGTTGCAGACTTTCATTTTTAGCTTCTGAAACTGTTATATCTAAACCTTTAGAGAGGATCAGTTGTGATCTTTGGGGTCCAAGTCCTGTAGTGTCTACTCAAGGGTTCAAATATTATGTTATTTTCATTGATAACCATTCAAGATTTACATGGTTCTTTCCTCTCAAGTTGAAGTCGGACTTCCTCTCTGTCTTTGTCCGGTTTCAAACGATGGTGGAAAATCAGTTTCAGTCAAAGATCAAACAGTTTCAGTCCGACGGTGGTGGTGAGTTTATTGATGGTCGGTTTCAGACTCTTCTTGCAAGCTCTGGAATCAAGCATCTGATCTGTTGTCCTCACACTCCGCAACAGAATGGGTTGGCGGAACGAAAGCACAGGCATATTACAGAGTTAGGCCTGACAATGCTCTATCACAGTAAAGCTCCTCGAACTCTATGGTTGGAAGCCTTCTTTACTGCTAATTTTCTTGGGAATCTTCTTCCCTCGTCTGTGCTTGAGGATAACAAAAGTCCCTTTGAGAAATTGTATGGTCATGCTCCTGTGTATACATCACTTCGTGTCTTCGGATGCAAGTGTTTTCCGTATCTGAGACCGTATATGAAAAACAAGTTAGACCCAAAATCACACCCTTGTGTGTTTCTTGGGTATAACGAAAAGTATAAGGGATATAGATGTTTTCATCCGCCAACCAAAAGAGTTTATATAAGTCAGCATGTGTTGTTTGATGAAGGATCTTTTCCTTTTGCTGATCTTTACAGCAAGTATCAGGACACAACAAACTCACCTTTACGACAAGCTTGGTTGCAAACTGCAGTGGAGCCTGTCACAAGTAACTCAGACACAGTGTTTACTGAAGAAGATTTCCCACCCTTGACACGAGTCCAGCAAGCTCCCACTCCACCATCTCCTGTGATACAGAATCCTCAGTCACCGCAGATTGGAGAAGAAGACAGTGAAGATGAAGTAAGTGATGCTGGCAGTGAGGAGCAGCTTGAAGTTAACCCACCTGCAGAACCGGTTCAGCAACCTCTTGTGCCTCCACCTGCACACACGATGACGACACGTGCTAGGTCTGGTATCGTCAAACCAAATCCTAAATATGCTCTGTTTACTGTGAAAACTGGTATCGTTGAACCTCGTTCTGTTAAGGCGGCGTTGAAAGACAAAGCATGGACTGCTTCAATGGATGTTGAAATTGACAATATGAAAGAAACAGAGACGTTTGAGCTAGTGCCTCCTGAAGATGGTCAGAATCCGTTGGGATGTCAGTGGATCTACAAGATCAAGTTAAATGCTGATGGCACTGTGTTGAAGCTTCGGTCACGGTTAGTGGCTAGAGGAAATGAGCAAGAAGAAGGTGTTGACTTCTTGGAAACGTTTAGTCCTGTTATACGAACAGCAACAATCAGAACTGTTCTTCATGTTGCAGTCACCAAGTCTTGGCAAATTCGGCAACTTGATGTTCAAAATGCCTTTCTCCATGGTGATTTAAAAGAGAAGGTGTACATGGTGCAACCTCCAGGCTATGTGGATCCATCGAGACCAGATCATGTTTGGAGACTAAAGAAAGCTATTTACGGATTTAGACAAGCTCCGAGAGCGTGGTTTGACAAGTTTAGTAATTTTCTTCTTGAGTTTGGGTTTCAATGCAGTTTTCCAGACCCTTCTCTCTTTATCTATCATCAAGGTACAGATTTGATATATTTACTTCTGTATGTTGATGATATGATACTCACTGGAAACAATGAAGCCTTGATTGAGCGTTTGCTACAACAACTCAGTGGAGAGTTCAGGATGAAAGACATGGGTGACATTCATTATTTTCTGGGTATACAAGTGCATCATACAAAAGACGGTCTGTTCATGAATCAGTCTAAGTATGTGCACGACTTGCTTGTCATTGCTGGAATGCAGGATTCAGCTCCCATGCCTACTCCTTTGCCGATGAAACTCGACAAGTTGCAGGGCCAAGATGAGCTCTTCTCTGAACCGAGTTACTTTCGTAGTCTAGCTGGAAAACTGCAGTATCTGACTCTAACAAGACCAGATATTCAGTTTTCAGTTAATTACATTTGCCAAAAGATGCATCAGCCCAATGTTTCTGATTTTGCTTTACTCAAACGAGTGTTGCGATATGTGAAAGGTACTTCTGAAATGGGGATAACCATCAACAGAAACACTGATTCTACTTTGCTATGCTATAGTGATAGCGACTGGCTGGCTGCAAGGACACAAGGCGATCAACAGGCGGGTTCTGTACTTTTCTCGGTGGTAACATCATTTCGTGGTCAGCAAGAAGACATGAGACAGTCTCCAAGTCGTCAACAGAGGCTGAGTATCGTACTATGTCTGCGGCAGCATCTGAAGTAGCGTGGTTGCAGAACATGTTGAAGATAATGGGACTGGAACAACGGGTAACACCTCTGCTGTTGTGTGATAATCTCTCTGCGGTGTGTCTCTCTGCAAATCCACGATTTCACAAACGCACAAAGCATTTTGAGGTGGATTACCATTATGTTAGAGAACGAGTGGCGATGAAGAAGCTCGAAGTTAAGCACATCCCTGCCTCCTTGCAAATTGCGGATGTGTTCACGAAGTCGTTGGGGCAGGATGCTTACTATCGGTTGAGTAACAAACTCAGCGTCTCTGTTCCGACGTCGCTGAGTTTGAGGGGGAGTAATAATCAGTTGGGCTTAACGGAGTCGGCCCACTTGAATGAAAGAAGCAAGAAGTCCAACAGTGAAGCTTTAGAGTTATCAACGGTCAAGAAGTCAAACAGGAACGTTGGTTGCAGAGTACGGTGTACGACGGTTCCAGCTCATGAAGTCAGTACCGTGAACAGCTTTGGATGTTTAACGACGTTAGCTGTTGCATAAGGACAAAACATAGAGATAAGATTTGCTTTTGTGTATATATTGGATCTAGGGTTGTAATGAGAAACCAAGTTAAATAACATTGAAAGTTAAAGTTATCTTCTTCATCTAGTCTCATCTTCTCTGATCTTTAAATGTGTGACATATACACATCTTGATTATCTTGTTTTACTATTGAATCTTTATTTGTAATATATTTTGCGACGGACAAATCAATGATAAAGAAGAGGACCAAGAGTTTTATGGCGAGAGACATCAGAGAAGAGATGAATGAACTTATTATATTTTTCTTTCTTTGTTCTTATTTTGCTTGCGATCTCTAATTGATCTTATCCGTGTGTTTTTGGTTTATATAGAATAGAGATGCGAGGGCTTCCTAATTCCATTTTCTTTTGGGATTAGGGTTTTTACTTTTCAGTTTATCAAGAGATGTATAAAAAAAAGTAATTTATTTTTATTGGGGCCAAATAGATAATGACAAAGGAAAAAGATATACAGAAGGGAATAGTTTTCTTGTTTCCCAAAAAAAAACTTGAATCCTTATAGTCTATAATATTATATTGAATTCAGATTTTCTTTGGGTTATATTTCCTTTTGACTTATAAATAACCAAATATTATGACGAAATTATGGGGAAAAAACAGTTTTGCTATCTTCAGAGTGAAGAGTGAAGCAGTGATTTCACTTCCTTAAAGCTTCAAGTTTAGAGAAGATCAGATTATAAGACAAAGCAAAAGTCCTTGGGTTGCCTAATAGCGTCACAGTTTCAACATTTGTTGCTTGATTACATTACTGGTTGTGAATGACTCCCAAATAATTTTTTTTTTTTGGTTTTAAGTTACCGTAGAAATAAATTCAGACCTGTGTTATGTTTCACTGTAGCGAGAAACACAGTTTAATCCAAATTTGGAGACAACCACAACTAATAAAAACCTGAATTACCATACATGAAAAGGTCATGATGTTTACCTGATCATGTGGCAGAGGCTGCAATCATTTGTTGCATTTGCACTGACTCTCTCCCACATATTACTCCTTTTATGCATCTGCTTATTCATTTGATATCTAAACGCTTCATAGATTGTAAGTGGAAGAGGCAGCAAACGTTTCCGAAACGTAAAAGGGTGGAAAGATGTCACTTTCATCTGCTGACATGGAGAGAGTTGGGACACTTCTGTGGGAAAGGGGATTTATGTTATTGTTGATATATAACATGAAGAGATATGTGATGGTGTTTCAAAAAAAAGAAAAGAGATATGCGATGATGTGGAGAGAAAAATCTCACATTAGATTATATATATTGGTTCAACTTTTTCAATACCCTATTTTACACTTTTACCTTAACACATCATCTTCTCTTTCTTCCACGTATACATCTAAAATTTATATTTCATAATGATTTTCATATTAAAAAAATCAACACCTTCTCTATTTTTTTTATATTTCATATTTTTTTCTTGTAATTAAATAATAACAGTTAAAACATAAACAATTTTTTTAAAAAATAAAATTAAATAATTATAAAATTATAAAAGTAGTTAGAGTTGAAATTTTATAAAATATTTAATAAAAATATAATAGAATTGAATGAAAATGTTTAAAACTTATGATAAATTTCTTTTTGTATATGTCCAAATTATATAAAACTAGTATATATTTATAGATCATCTAAAATGATAAGTTCTGATATAATGTTATAAAATAAATTAATTAATTTACTGTAAAATAAATGTTTATATTAAGGAAGGTAAATATGAAAAACCTAATTAATATGAAAGCAACATAAGTTTTTGTGGATACCATCTTTTTGGCTTTCAACATGTTGAATAAATTCAACAGCAAACAATCCAAGTAATGTTTTTTTTTTCAATAAATTCATTGTAAGCATTCAACACTTTAAAAAATATTCAACATGTACATTGTAAGTAGACTTAGAAACACTGAGGAAGTATCCAACATCACTTTAATGAAGTAGTGTTTCAAAAAATGGATGTGTAGAAATGTAAACATTTTTGCAGTATCCAACATCATTACAGATATGGACACAACATCGATCTTGATTTATGCACTATGTTGCAACATCGGCATGGACACAAATTTTCTACAAGTTGTTCACTGTCATAGAAGAGACCCTCACTTCTACTGGTAGTTACTTCTTAGTCAAAAAAGAAACATCATTACAGATATTAAAATCCATATTCATCGATTTTTAAAATATAATGTTACAATAGGTAATCACTATAAGTGAAAAACATTTAAAAGAAGGGCCATTATCTCTAGAGGTTTCTTCTACAAATTAATGAATGGAATGATAAATTTTTTAAGATACATTTGTACAATAGATGTTTGAAGGGGCTACAAAATCACTTTTACAGAAATTATGATGTTCAAAAGATTAAATAAATTTTAAAGTAAAATTATAAGAAACAAATATGAAGATATTAACTTTGTTTTCTGTAAGTATGATTGCTATATTAGGATCTGGTATAGTTTTGTAAAAAAACATTGGTTTTGATCTCTGAAATTTATAAAATATTTTATAGCAATAAAAACTTTAAAAAATATATATTTTACTAAAATTCAACATATTTATAGTTCCCAAAACAAATAAGATGGTACATTCTAAGTTTTGATAGAGAAACTCAAGTTTGAGTAGTACAATAACTGTTAGTTGTCAAAAATGAAAATACCGAGTATTCTCTTCCACAGGACACAATATATGTTACATGATTAAAATGTGACGTTGTCAGAGTAAATTAAATAAATCCAAAAGCATACCAAATTATAAATAAAGTCCAACCCAAAACTATAACATTTGTGTTCCTAACAAAACTCTACTTCCGGAGATTATAAGTAAAGGAGAGCACGAAAAGGCATAAAACCTCATAATTAAACCCTTTTAAAGTAAAATGTATGCGAAACATCTCAAAATAATCACAAACTAAGTAATGAGACTTGATTGGCTAATGTAGCTAGTAGTATTAGGCAGCTTTCTGTTTATACCAACAACATAAGCATGGTCATACGCATAAGGCTCAAGAGTTACTTGCTCTGATGGTCTCAACTCATCCGCTAGCAGCTTCTTCCTTTCGTTCGAATATACTTCTTCTGGTTGTATTTTTAAGTGGTGTATATTCGCCTGGATGAAGAATTAAAAACACTTAAACATTGACCATAACTAAAAGAGAATTATTTGATCTGAATCAAGGGGTTGGTGTTATTACTTACAAATATTATCATAGAAAATGACCTCCAGTTTTGAGGAAGAAAGATGCATTGAGAGCTAATACCATAGCCTGCATAGTGTAGGTAACATACTAACACATATATAAGTCTCGTATAGACATGAATCTTGAAGTAATGACTTACGAGTTACGACAAAAAATTCATTGCTGATAAAGAGATTTAAAGTATTATGGAGTAGGGAACAAACCTTCCATAAATAATTACTCTAACACATAGTCTTCATTCAAACAAACAAACTATAACCAAAATACAATTTGTTAAGTTGCCAGGAATCACGTCCTCACCTTAGCTGAATCTCAAGGATTCGAAGACTCTGAACTACCTAGCATTTCAAGCGATGAACTCCTTTGCTCTTCCTTGCTGAATCCCTATTCTCGGACTTCTCTCTTTACCAACTCGTTTATGCTCTCTAACTTCTATTTAATATTGTTTTCTGAATTATGTGAAAAAATGAGAGCTCAAGGGGTCCTTATAATAGGTTGAGTTTGTGTTTCGGTTCGGTTTAATCGGATTTTCTTAGTTTAACTCTTTTAAGAGAAATCATGTTTTGAAACGTCAAGCATGGTAATGAAATCATCATGTTGTGACAATAAAAAAACAAATTATGTGAACTAAATCCACTATAAAACTAAACAAATAATTTCTTTGTGTTTAAAAGTAAAACCAAACGTAAAATCAATCATTAAAATGTAATCTACTTATTTTAGATTATTATCTTTGAACCAAATATAAATACTATAGGCAATAGGAGTGGCACTTCGGTTATTTTATGGATTCGGTTTCGGTTCAGTTCGGTTTGGTTAATTCGGTTCTAGAATTTTTCCAACCAAAGTAAACCATAACTAGTTTGGTTTGGTTTGGTTTTGACTCGGTTCGGTTCGGTTGGTTCGGTTTGGTTAATTCGGTTCTAGAATTTTTCCAACCAAAGTAAACCATAACTAGTTTGGTTTGGTTTGGTTTTGACTCGGTTCGGTTCGGTTGGTTCGGTTTTACTCGGTTCGGTTCGGTTTTTTGCCCATCCATATTTCTGAGCAAGCCGGACACTTATTGTCAATTTCCTTATTTGACTTGGTCAAAGATCATCATCAATGGCTTGACTTGATATCTTCGATTCTTTCCTTAACTGACTCCCGTAAATCCGACCTTCCTTTTTTATATCCCGCACTAATGGCTAATCAAACTTTCCTTACTTGAAACCCGCATTTTCCAACAGCCAAACATTCCTGGTCTTGTGGTCTTGATCTCTCTTTATGTATGCTTCGATCGTTCCATGATCAGTTTACCTTCGTTCCGCCAGTTCCATATTTATTCCATGAGCTCAATTAAGATCTGACACTTAGTCAAAGTACTTCTTTATCCTCAATCCTCACGATTACAAGTGTTTCCACACTTAGAAAAATACACTTCATGTAGAATAAAACCTCTCACGTTTTATTTTCTTCAAAATTAAAAATACTCCGGAAACAGGTCGCTACATCATCTTATCTTATTAAAACAGAAAACATTCTTGTTGGACCTAACATTTATTTTTTAAGTTTTTAAATTAAATACACCTTTATACTTTATAGTTAAACCTACATTAAATCACTAATGTTCTTTTCTTTATACTACTATCCATGTTTCCAAACAATATACTTATTTCTTTATACTACTATCAATGTTTCCAAACAATATATTTTTATACTACTATCAATGTTTCCAAACAATACAATAATTAATCTTAATATTTTATATCTATCATTTTCTCTTTAAAATTTTGTAGAAACATCATAATTTCATAAATTGCAAAATAATGAACTTTAAAATTTGGATTATAAGATTACAAATTATGAAACTATTACAATTTAAATCAAATTAGATTACATATTGGTCATCCATCAGTTCAATCGGTTAGTCTCGAATTTTAGTGATTTTTGTTAATATGAATATTTTAAAAACCTAAATTGAATTGTCAAATCTCTGGATTAACCGGTATAATCACAATCGGGTTGAATTTAGAAACACTGATTTAAATGCAAAAATATTTTAAATACACTCTTTAAAAGTTACCAAAATATTTGTTAAGTTATTAGTGAAAATTTTCATCGTAAAATATTCCGCGCTTCCAAAGCGCGGATCATAATCTAGTGCCCATTATATCTATATCATCCTCCTACATTAGATCAAGTATTTGCTTACGAGATCAAGTATTTGAAATAAAGAGGAGGTCATATCCTGTTAAACATATATTGATGAAACCTCTAATATTTCAAACAAAAATTTGATAAACCAGATCAAATGAACTTTTAGTGTACGTATTCATGAAGACATTGATTAGGTTTCTTTCTAAAAATGCAAAAGATCAACCTATTTAATATGCAGATATGCATCAATGTCGGATAAGCAATATCATGAATACATAAAAATTCATTGGTTATGTTAAAACTAACATGACTTTTGAGCATCAAAATATTTACATAAATGCACTGTTATCCTGTTACATAGAGATCAAAACATAGGTATACACTAATTTCTATATTATCTTATTCATTTCATACTACAATTTTTTTTTTATGTTTGTTAATTATCCTAAATGAATCCCTATAACTGAATCCTTTAACCCATATTTAGTGCTAAATCCCTAAATAAGATTATTAAGAATTATATGACAATAATAGAATAAGTAAATATACAATATAAGAAAAAATAATAAGTAAATATACAATATAAGAAAAAGAAATATTATCTATATTAATAAAAGTGACCTTTCAAGGTTCTACAAGTTCGACCCATTATATCAAAGTATACCAAAATATTTGTTAAGTTATTAGTGAAAATTTTCATCGTAAAATATTCCGCGCTTCCAAAGCGCGGATCATAATCTAGTGCCCATTATATCTATATCATCCTCCTACATTAGATCAAGTATTTGCTTACGAGATCAAGTATTTGAAATAAAGAGGAGGTCATATCCTGTTAAACATATATTGATGAAACCTCTAATATTTCAAACAAAAATTTGATAAACCAGATCAAATGAACTTTTAGTGTACGTATTCATGAAGACATTGATTAGGTTTCTTTCTAAAAATGCAAAAGATCAACCTATTTAATATGCAGATATGCATCAATGTCGGATAAGCAATATCATGAATACATAAAAATTCATTGGTTATGTTAAAACTAACATGACTTTGAGCATCAAAATATTTACATAAATGCACTGTTATCCTGTTACATAGAGATCAAAACATAGGTATACACTAATTTCTATATATCTTATTCATTTCATACTACAATTTTTTTTATGTTTGTTAATTATCCTAAATGAATCCCTATAACTGAATCCTTTAACCCATATTTAGTGCTAAATCCCTAAATAAGATTATTAAGAATTATATGACAATAATAGAATAAGTAAATATACAATATAAGAAAAAATAATAAGTAAATATACAATATAAGAAAAAGAAATATTATCTATATTAATAAAAGTGACCTTTCAAGGTTCTACAAGTTCGACCCCCCCCCCCTCTAATTTTGTTGTTTTCTTTATTTGCATTTTATGGATTTGCCGGGGTAAATTCATTAAAATTAGCGGATGGTGCTGATACAGTTGGTGGGGAACTCGCTTTGGGGGAAAATATATTAGTGGCTTATATGCCACCTCGATGTCGGCTCTTCGTCACCTGGGGCTGTAGTATGTTCCAAGGGTTGCGATGTTCGCCCATTAAAGCGGTACATGAGTTAGCACCCCTGCGCGAGCCTTTTTCAATGTTAGCCAGATTAGTCAACATTTAATGTATAAACAACAATTAAACATCGTAAATATACTTGCCAGCAAAATCACAATGATAACATCTAGGAGAAGTTGAGAAATTATATCATTTACAGAGTTGTTATATTACTTAGTCTTTTATTTAAATATCATTTGTAATTACACGTTATAAACTTTAGCTGGGTTAACCCTGTAATGAGTAATATATATGTTAATTCTTTTTTAATATATATATATATATATTTTTTTTTTAACGCTTTTTATTGATGATGATTTGCACCTATTACATCATTGAAGAAGAATACCAAATGAGAAACTAATGGTCTTACGCACCAGAACGAACAAGAACGACATCAATAACGACATATTAGTAATAACAAACTAGTCTTGTTTTGAAATAAAATAATTTAGGTGTTCCCGTTCAGCAGTAGCAGACGGACTTCTAATATCTTCACCAAAACAAGAGAATAATTCTCATACTGTAGACAAATCTTCTTCTTCAATTGCCTTTATCAATTTTGTTCCGAGTTATCTTCACTTAAACTACTGTTGAACAAATTTGAACTGCAACATACAAATCAAATAGATAGTCGAACACATCCATTAACACCACTTTTAGAACATGTCCATAAAGACAATGGAAAAGTGATATCAAGCACTCTCTCCCACTCAACACGTCCCCACCACAGAACACAATAGAATGAATAAAAACCTGACCACCACTGTCCACCACATGCCATCACCCAGAAGAAATCAAAGCCGTCAAGAAACATAGAAACAAACCTAGTAAACAATCATGCCGCCGCCAAACCACCGAGAAACCACGAGATCTAATAAAAAAATCTTAGGGATCTCAATATATATGCAGGGACAACCAAAGGCATAATAAAAACGATAAGGAGAAGGGAGAGAAAGCCTCCGACGACCACGAGAGGACGATGTGGCCGCCGGAGGAAAACGAAGTTGACGGCTAAACAGCCTTGGTTGATTTTTTTTTTTTTTTAACGTGTATTCTTTAACAGACATATATGTTAATAACGTGTAATGTATGCATTAATGTATTTGTATATGCACATTATATGTTATGTTCATATGTTATTTGTTCATATGTTATGTTATGTTATGTTATTATATGTTAGTAATAACATTATGTATTCGTGCATATAATGTGCTGTATGTTCGTGCAGTCAAATACGTGTATTATGTCATTATAATGTATGATCTATATAATGTATTTATAGAATTGACATAAAAATATTATATGTATTAAACAAATACATTATGTTATTACTTAATGTATTTATAGAAGAATACATTAAAAAGAATTAACATAAAAAATAAACTAGCTGTGGCATTATAAACTTTAGCTGGTTAATACCAAAACCCAGCTAAAGTTGAACCAGTTTTAACGAACCGTTAAAAACCAGAAAACTGGTGTCAAGTTTTTTCTTAATCCGGGTTAGGTTATACCAAAAGCCCATTTTATTAGTCTTAAAATCTTGATATTAATTATATTATTATATTCTAATATATACGATATTTTATGCTTTAACATACTTAGAACACAATTTTTATTAATCTCTTTAAAGTTCTTTCAAAATAATTTACGTGTATGTCATGTTAATTTTAAAATAATATCCCCTAGATTTGTTTATATTATTTGATATTAATTTATTTTTCTTATTAAAAACAAATATTTGTTTCTAAATGTCTTGATATTTTAAATTCTATGTGTAAATTTTTAATATTATGTAGTATAATATGTGTGTTTCAATTCTTATCGCTTAAATTCTTGAAGTTTATATTTCTTAAGAAGATTTAGATAGTTTTATTTTAAGTTTCCAAAAATATTATATATGTCAAATTAATTCTTTTTAATGGTTTTAAAGCTTATCTTACCTTATATGAAATTTATTTTATTTTAAACGATTTGTTTTTGGAAATTCTTGAAATTTTATTTTATCACATTTCATAAAATATTCTATCACATCTGATGTGGTCATCATCCTTCCAAAAACTATTACTGATATCAAAGTTAATCGTAGCCAATGAGTCTATCATACATGTATTGCTTTGATTTGACAAGATATGTAAATACAAAAAATAGAAAAAAACAGGTCTTTCCTGTCGAACTTAGGATATCTATCTTATTAAAACTGAAGTACAAATATAATTAACCTTCTTTTCAACAGTTATCTTTTTGATGAAATGTTAAATTTATTAATCATCAGAGGAGAAATGTTTATATACATGATTTATATAAAGAATGTTGCGAAACTAGCTAAGACGGTGGAGACAAAGCGGACAACAGAAAAAAATATGATTAAGATTGTAGAAACAAAGATCAACAAAGAAAAACAGCAAAGAAAATTTCATAGTCCATTGAAGATAAACGTGACGAGAAAGAGAAGGATTTTTTTTTAAAAAAAAAAAAAGAGAAGAGAAGGGATTGAAGAAGTAGTGAAGAGAGAAGAGAAGGGTTTGTTACTATTTAAAAGAACAATGATAGTGTAGTTGGGGTATAGCTTATAGCCTAGGCTTTAATGTGTTCGCTGTTGTAGTTGTTAGAAAGATTGTTATCTACAAAGTAAAACTAATTTGGATTTCAATGCATGTAATTAATTACGAAAAATCCTACTGGAATAAGTTATTTATGTACCTGTATTATAATGTCTTCCTTGCAGCATCAACCGCAACACGATAGTGTGC